>PVIU01002229.1:0-179266 GCA_004026605.1 Ondatra zibethicus | reverse complement strand
CGCTGAGTAGTATTCTAATGAGTATATAATCCACACTTTCTTGATCCATTCTTCCATTGAGGGGCACCTAGGTTGTTTCCAGGTTCTGCCTATTACAAACAATGCTGCTATGAACATAGTTGCACAAATGCTTTTGTAGTATGATTGGACTTCTCTTGGGTATATTCCCAAGAGTGGTATTGCTGGATCCTGAGGTAGCATGCCCTCTTTCAAGGAAGAAGGGGGAGGGAGGAGGGGTGGGAGGGTAGTGGGAGGGGACCGGGAGAAGGGGAAGAAAGGAAAAAAAATTTATTTCTTTAATTATGTTCTTGAATGGAAAAAATAAAACAAAACAATGTATGGAAAAATAAATAAATAAAAAAAAGAAAAGAAAGAAGGGATGGAGGGAGGGAAAAAAGGAAAGAACTCCATCAAGTGCAAAGGAAACAAAGGAAGAGAGAATGCTATTGAATGACAATGGTTTTTTTTGTCCATGCTGAGCTGTAAACTGTTCTTGAGGATAGAATAACCATTAATGAGAAAGTATTCCAGAATCTGTCCAAATCATGAGCAGAAAGAGACACATGTGTCATAGGCTTTGCAATTTCTGAGGATTCTTCCTTTCTCTTTTTTCATTTCATTTTTGTCTTTTTTGTTTTGTTTTGTTTGCTGGTTGGTTTTTGGAAACAGAGTTTCTCTGAGTAACCTTGGCTGTCACTTTGTAGACCAGTATGGCCTCAAACTTGGAGATCCACTTGCCACTGCCTGCCAAGTGCTGGGATTGAAGGCTCTTTGTTTCTGGGGAAGTACCCCTACCATCCAACAAATTGCAAACCATCCTACATCCCCACCCCAGGACACTGTCTACACTGGTCGCAAATGTGGCTTTCTAATCTGCATCTCACTGGGGTATGGGTTGTTAGGACAGAAAATGAACACAGGCAAGCTTAGGCAGGAGGAGAATATGTCACTAAGAGACTCCACTGTGGGGTTGAATAGCCAGCCCCAGGAAGAAGCTTACTCCGCCAGGTCTTAGAAATAAATTCAACAAGAGGCTCCGAGATTCCCAGCAAACTCTCCCGTGTCTGACCCCACACTTGCTAATTCACTTCTCTCATCCTCGCTTTTCTGTCAAAATTGGTTCACTTCTCAGTAGCAATAGACGTGGTCCTTGAAAATGTTGGGAGCCATGGCAGCTCCTGAGGATCTCCTCACAAATTCCCTCCCAAGCTGAGTGCCTGCCCCCAGGTGTATTCTTACTGGCTGACCTCCTAAAACATACACCATGATGCCAGTCTACCGCAGGGGCACCAGTGCAGTGTACAGGGACATGTGACTGTATGCTCAGCCGTGTTTGGAGAGGATGCCAACTCCTGGAGCTGGGAAGCGTGTAATTGAAATGAATGACCATGTCGTTAAAGGCATGGGATGCTAATCTGGGAAAAAGTACACACAAAAAAAGTGGTTCGTGTCAGCTAGAAGCACGTGGGTCAGGCAACAGTCTAAGATCACAAGTCAAAATATGTGCAAGTTATTTCCTGGGCCTGACTCTAAGGAGGAATCTGCTTCCCAGTGAACTTCCAAAGGAATCCAGATGGACCGATGTTGAAAATGCTGTTTTGAACTTGAAGGACTATATCTTATTGCCTTTCATCGGCAACACTTACAGCAATGCCAGACACTCCATCTGCCTGACACATTTTCTGAATGAATGATGTTATAATGAGTACATTAAACAAATCCAATGAATGAATGTAGTCAGACAAGCTTGAGTTCAAGAGGATCAGAGGATCATGTTTCTATCCCGAGTGCCGAATTCCAGTGTGCCTGTGGATCCAGGTTTAGATTAGGTTTCTAGGGATCCAGAGAATAGGGAAGAAATGGTTTTGTTGATGCATCACTCATTCTTTTTATAGCAGTAATTTACTATGCAGTTGGCATTTTGGGTATGGTGTCAAGTTTAATGCTCAAAGTTTCATCTGGTAAAGCCAATTAACATTCCAGCTTGAGTGGGGAATGGGTTCAAAGGTCCCATTCCTAGCTGAGGAGCTGTGAGCAGTTGATAGCTATTGGGGGAAAGATAGTCATGTGACCGTGCTTTAGTGAAGGCACACACCATGTACACATAGGCAGCATTAATTGAACTCTGCATTAAAAATAAAAAGGGATAGTGTTAGCATCCAGGCACTCCTGGCCCTGCCCCTCGAGGGATCGGGCAGAGTGTCACTCCTGCACACATGGCACATGGCAGGCAGCACCTTGGCCTGCTGTGTGGTCTCACCTCATCCATTTAAAAGATGAAACTCCACCTACTCTTCCCTCTTCTTCCTCTTCTTTCTCTTCTTCTTCCTCTCTCTGTCTCTATCTTTCTTTCTTCTCTCTCTCTTCCCCCCTCTCTTCTCACGAGAGGTCATTTCTCTCTCCCTTCCTCCCTTCCCCTCCCCCTCTTCCTTCCTTTCCATAATAAAACCCACATAAGCTCTGTCTGCATGGCATGTCTGTCTCTCACTTGCCTTAGGCCTCCTTGGACCCGACCCACATGTCAAGGTCTCTCTCATGCCTTTTTATGACAGACAGAACATTCAAATTGGGAGAGGGATGTTTGGAGAATTAAATTGTTGAGGATTAAGTGAATATGAACAAAATACTTTGCAAACATCTATGATATTCCCAAAGACTAAACAACAACAACAACAAAGCCTCTTCTGATTAGTAAACTTCATCAAGCTTCAGCCGAGGGAGGTCCTGGCACCTCACCCAAGAATGAGAGCATGGGCTGTGTTAAGTAGCCGGGCTTGGACTTATATTCAAGTCTGTTAAGCACTGTTTCCTAAGAAACAAGTTCAGAGTGTCTTTTCAATGTCAAGTACTGTGCCTCGCACCTCACAGAGGCCCCCCAGTAGCTCTGCACCTTGCCCTGCACGGAAGTCATCCCAGTATCTGCAGGGGCCTAACAAGGTCTTAGCAGCAGTCTGTTGTGGCTGGAAGATGAAATGTCCTTCATAAGCTTATGTGTTAAACCCTAGGACCCCAGCTGGTGATGTAACCCTGGAAGCTTTGGTACTTAGCCCAGGGAAGGAGGTCACTGTGGCTAGGTCCTTAGGGGTATTTTGTCCCTATCTGGCCCCATCTGTTTGATTCACTGCTGTCTGTATGCCGTGACATGAACTAGATCACGACACACTCACACCATCCCCACAGTGTCCTGCTTTAGCATCCATGGACCAAACCTTCGGAAACCGTGAAGCAAATTAAATCTCCTCTCCCTTAAGTTACTGTCAGGTGTTTTTCTCGGCAATGCAAAAGCTGAAAGGATGGCTGCTTGTCAACTGAGCGGTTCACGCTCAGAGAAGCGAAGGTTTCCACCCAGCGGTACTCCCAAACGTCACACTGTACGGTGTCATTTGGGTCTTCCCTGCTAACGGGGCTCCAACGCACTGTATTTGGAGCCTGGGTTTCAGAAACAACATGGCATTTGTCCTTCTCAGTTACTCTCTGAGCTACCTGTAGATGACTAGTGTACCTGTAGGAGTTGGCAGGTAGATTTTGAACTTCCTCTAGGCTCAACTGCCTCTAGGAGCAGGACTCTGAGACTCACTGTTCAAGACAGGAAATCCTGTGCCTTTGAAGGGATGCACACCCATCCTCCAGGTTTTCAAAGAATGGCCGATTTGGAAAGTCAAACACATCAGAGGCAGTAATAACCAAGGCTATTTATTTCCCCAAAACAGTTGCAGCAGAGCAGAGAGGTCCCACTGCAGCCAAGCTGCCTGCGTCCTGCCTTCCCGTCTCAGTTAAAATAGGGCTTGGCTGACTTTGAGGAGGTTGCTGCAGGAGTGAGTCCCGGTGAGGGGAGACAGGAAGGGAAAACCACTCAGTGGTGAAGTTCCTGTTGCCTGGGAATTAATTTTCTCCTGAAAAGGTCCAAATCCCAAATCAGTGTGCTGGCTGATGTCTACACTCCCTCCTGTCTGCCTGCCTGCTAACGGGGAGCTAGTGGAGGTGGGCAGGGGTGGGCAGCTGAAGCATTCAGACAAGTCATCGATTTCACACAAAGCCAGCAGCTGCTTCTCTGTGTTGAAAACAGTCTGTGTGCAAAATGAATCTAAATGAAGGGGAAATATGGCACACTGTAGGTGGGGCTGGGTCAGGTGAAGGAACCACACTCCAAACTCTTCATTCTCCTGAATCCAAAACAGCCATGCCCTGATTCCCTGTTCCAACCATCCCTCTCCACTCCCATAGAACATTCAGCCCTTCCTGAAATTCAAGAGGGAGCCCCCTAGAGAAGCATCAACCATCAGGGGGAAAAAATAGCAAAACTCATTTCATTTGGCAACCGGTGCTTTAGGAAAGACATAAATATTGGATTTGTAACTTTATTTTCCTCCAGAGAAACACTCTGGAGAAAATTAAAACAATGCAAGATTTAATTATTAAAAGCCAAACATTCCTGTACAATTTTTTTTCTGGCCCAAAGTTTTAAAAACAAACTCCCAGAGAAAATACAATTCTAATGACTAACACCCTCCCACCCAAAAGAAGTCTTAAATCATCTCTCATGACTCACCAGGCACAAAGGAATGCTGAACACTGGGGAAATCAAAGGCCAGCTTCCTGTTGGGGAGTGGAGGGGGGGAGGCCACATGCAGAGATGTGGGAGGGAGGCACCTTCAAATCACCTTGGTTAGAGGTGGATTTTCACACACACACACACACACACACACACACACACGCACGCACGCACGCACGCACGCACACACGCACGCACGCAAGGCTTTCCACAAGAGGAGACACAATGAAATTTAGCAAACTGTTCACCTGGACATACCCTCTTTTTCTGGGTAAAGGTTCATACAAAGACCGTGAAGAAAGGATGCAAATGGGTTGGCGCACTCATTCCGGAGGCTGTTCCTAACTTTCTGTCCAGGGATGAGCAGTATAAGAGGAGCTGACTAATAAGCTCTGCATTCCTTGCCAGGGAAAGGTTGGGTAATTCTGCCTTGAGAAGTCCCACCTCCTGGGCTCCCTCCTCTGGCCCCTTATCAGAAAGTCAATAGAACCCACACATCAGTCTCCTCTTTCTTTTGCTCACTCCTCAGCAACTTGATGCCCTAGGTCACTGGCACCTTTCCCCCCTCTTTTACAGGGTCCCTGGCTGCTGTGAGTTCCCTTACCCCACACCTTGGGCACTTATATCAAGCCTTTGCTGATCACAGAATTCCTTCAAAGCTGACAGCTGACCTCACCAAAGATTCACCAGCTTCTAATGCTTATGGGAACACTGTGGAAGATGTTATTCAAGTACAGAGGTCAAACACTGAGGACCGAGGAGATGCTCAGTAGGTCGTCTTGCAAGCATGAAGACCTGAGTTTGATCCCCAGGACTCACATCAACAAAAAAAGAAAGAAAGAAAGAAAGAAAGAAAGAAAGAAAGAAAGAAAGAAAGAAAGAAAGAAAGAAAGAAAGAAAGAAAGAAAGAGAAAAAAGAAAAGAAAATTCTGGACATGGTAGCATATGTTTATAATCCCCACATTGGTGAGACACAGACAGGTGGATCTCTGGGGCTTGGTGGCCAACCAGTCTTGCTTACTTGGTGAATTCTAGACTGGTCGTGGATGGTGCTTAAGGAACAGCCCGCAAAGTTATCTGGTGCGGGAGAATTGTCTGTATTCTGTCAATCATGTTTTAAATAAACGCTGATTGGCCAGGCAGGGAGTATAGGCAGCAAAACCAGACAGGAAGTAGAGGTGAGAACAGGAGAATTCTGGGAAACAGGAAGCTCCCTTGGCACTCCTGTCCAGACCACCGAAGAAGCAGGATGTGACCTGCCCCGCTGAAAAAGGTACTGAGCCATGTGGCTAATATAGATAAGAATAATGGGCTATATAAGTTATAAGAGCTAACACAAAGCCTGAGCTAATGGGCCAATCAGTTTATAACCTAATGCAGACTCTCTGTGTGATTTTCTCTGGGACTAAACAGCTGGGGGACCAGGCAGGACATAAACCCCAATAAACCAGGCCCCTCATGTTACAGTTATCCTCTAGCCTTCACACGGCTGTATACCCATACACACACATGCATACATGCGTGCACACACACACACACACACACACACAGAGAGAGAGAGAGAGAGAGAGAAGACTACATATACACCAGCAAACAAGGTCAGAAGAACCAAATTTTAGCCTATCAATCTCTAAATGTGAAATTCCAACTACTACTTGACCAGGTACAAGGAAGTGAAGCAGATACACACTTAAGTTCATAAAGGGAAGGGGTGAAGATAAAATTTGGCACAAAGGAGAATAGAAAACAAGCGTCCTGGAGGAATAGATAGATGGTCTACACTCATCCTCTTCAAGACAGGAGCAAGTTTTTCTACAGGCTCATTTTCACATGGTCCAACTCTGTGTCACCTCATGATTCCAAAAGCCCACCACCACTCAAGAAACTAGGATGTCACAGTCTCTTATACTGTGTGAGGAGCACACATAAGATCAAAGAGAAGAAGGAGGCGAGAGAGGGTGATCTGGAGAGTCCCTCAAAAGCATAAATGGAGAAAGGTTTGGTGGTGAACGCCTACAGTCAAAACACTCAGGGGGCTGAGGGTGGAAGGGTTGTGAGTTTGAATGCAGCTAGAGTGAAGTCCTGTCAAAAGTATATGCATGTGTATACATCCATCCATCACCCTCTAAGCACATCTGAGAAACCAGAAGTCCGCTACCTCAACGCAAGTCAGATGCGATGCACTAAAGGCATCTTGAAATAACTTGAGGCAAGAAGAGTAAATAAGCCAGGGATGATTTATCTCCCAGGAATAACGGTGTGACTGCTGAATAATTACATGCACCAATCTTTATTAGTATGCAAAGTAGCTGGGCCTGGTTGGCTCCCAGCACTGATCAAAGGACAAAAAGCCAAGAGAGCTCTGCACATTCTAATAAATCACACACCCCACTCCCTGGGTGCCAGGGCGACCCCCGGACCCCAGGGCCTCACTGTGGGCTCCTCTTTTCCAAGAGATAAGCAGCAAGTGTTTAATTTCTCCTCCTGGTGATGGATTAGGCCTCTGGAATTCCTCCAGAGGAGCTCAGAAATGCTCTGAGTTTCTCTTTGCATAAGTTTTAGCCTAAGTATTACTGTTTCAAGCAGTTTCTGTGGCTTGTTGTATCTTCTACTCAACTCTGCCAAGAGTCCAGCCACATGAGCTGTGGGGTGGCTCAGTTCTTCTTTGCTGCCCCAGAGAGCTCCTCAAAGTAGCCAGTGAGGAAGAACCTGGAAACTCACCTGTCTACAAGCACATTCGGTGGTGTACTAGGAATATACCAGGAACTTTCCTAGGAAACACACACATCACGATAAGACAGGAATGGTAATTTTGGGTTCCAGTAAGCATGGAGAATGCCAAGCGCATGCGCTCATGCTCACCTACTATAGCAACCTCTGGTATAAGAACTATTATTATCCCCATCTTATGGATGAGGAAACTGAGGCACAGATAATTGGACGATCCTCTCACATAATAACTAAACTACATTCCAAGTCTAAGTATCTGGGCTAAAGAGTCTGTGAACTGCTTTCTTCAGGACATGGCTTGGGTTGAACTCAGCAGCTCACTGTAATTGTGGTCACCTGCACAAGGTTGAACTAATCAACATTCAAGCATGGCTTGGAGCGACTCATAAGACCCCACTCCTCACTATTGTCAACTGATGACAATTGAGGAATGGAAAATAACTTCCCTCAGGGTTGTGGCCCCTGATAGGGCAATGACCCAGTGGATAGTAAAATGCATGTGCATGGGACGCTAAGTGGACTTGGTGAGTGATCTGAGGGAGGGTGTGTTTGCAGGCCTCGGGGAGACGAAAGCAGGACTGGGAATATACAAGATAGAGTGCATACAAGTATGAGATTACCAAAGACTAAATAAAAAGTATTTATAAAGAGTTGTGCTCACAGAATTAAGACCCAGAGCCCACGAAGGGAACACTAAGATGGCCTTGAGATATTGCCCAACTTCACTTCCTGACTGCAATCCTGCACTTCTGCTGACCCTCCTAGAAGCCCAGTCTCATCCAGAACAGAGTTCTGGTCCTGACTCTGGGCAGCAATCTCCCTACATTCTTTTTTTTTCTTTTCTCCCTGCCTTCTTTGCCTAATCAGTTACATGTGCTACAAGAAGGATCCATGCATGTGCTGTAGGAAGGATTCAGCATTGCTACAGGAAGGAGCCATGCATGTGCTGCAGGAAGGGTGGAGAGGTTGGTTACACTTTCCATTGCTAGGCTCTTAAATAGGCCAAGCAGAGACTTAAGGGAGAAATAGTTTTAGGGGACATAGTTCACAATGTGTCAGGAAAACATGGCAGCAGGAATGTGAGGTTTCTGGTCATATTGGCTCCACAGTCAGGTAACCATGCATGTGCTACAGGAAGTGAACAGGAAGCAGGACCATTCTACAAAATCTTAAGGTCTGCCATACCGACCCACTTCCTATATCAAGGTTCCACTTCCTGTAGACTCCACAACCTTCCAAAACAGTGCTACCTGCTGGGGAAACAAATTTCCAAATACGTCAGCCTGATGGGGACATTTTGCATTCAGATCGAAACAGCAAGTTTTGCTTGCTGCAAACACTCCTTTGAGATAAAATCAGGCATCTCTATGTTTTGTCCCATGAAGCTCCTTAGTTCTATAGTGCAGCATCCTTCCACCCGCTTCCCTTTCGTGTGTACAAGCAGATTTTTGCAGCCCAGGCTCTGCACAGTGTGCTCCACCCCACTTCAGCTCTAAGCCTGAAGAAGTCATTGTGCTTGATGCTGAGAATGCATGGGCTGGCAGACGAGACTGACAATTAGTCAGTAATGTAGAGCCAGAGGCAAAGCACACAGATCTAAGGTTGATTCATTAGGATGAGCACCTTCCACACTAACTAGAAGTTTGCTGGGCTAGGTGGGGGCAAGAGGAACAGGATAAAAGGCTAGGAAGAGAATAAAGTCTAAATCAAGGAAAAACGTATTTGCTGTGAACAACTCCTGCCTTTGCCTGCCCAGTATCATGCTACATTTTGCAGGAGACAGCATTCTTTGATGCTCCAGGGAAGAACCACACTTTGTTTGCTTCCACATGCTCTAGTCTCAACTAAAGCTCCCACAAGTCATGGAGATATGATCTCTGATTGACAGTTGTGATAGTTTGCTTTTATGCTGCTGTGACAAAAACCATAGCCACAGAGCAACTTTGGTAGGAAAGTGTTTATTTCATCTTACACCTCTGGTTAACAGTCCACCACCAAAGGAAGTCGAGGCAGGAACACAAGCAGCAGCAGATGCAGGAATTACAGAGAAATGCTGCTTAATGGCTTGTTTTCTACTTCTGTCTACAGATCAGAATCACCAATCTAGTGATTATACTGTCCATAGCGAGCTGAGCCCTCCTACATCGATTAGCAATCAAAACCACCCCACAATGCCCACAGGCCAATCTGATCTGGGCAGTAGTCTCTCACTTAAAACTCCCTCAGTTGATCTGTGACAAACTGACTGCTGAAGCTAACTTGGAGAACCCATTATGGTTCATGGATGGGAACCTGGATCCATGTCAGGACCATGAGAAGGTTAGGATGTCGCCATAGAATTCATCCAGAATGGACCAGAAGACACAGAGTTATGAAGAGTGTTGAGTACCAGATAAGAAGGACCAAGAATCTCCAACTGCATCTTCTAGGAGCTCCAGTGGCAAATAAGGACAATCCCAGAGAGAGAGCAATTGAACAAGTCACCATGAAGAACTTTGACCTTAGAGCAATGCCTTCCCAAGTCACTAGTTCAGACTGTCACGTTTCCAGGTGTCAGCCATGCATGCTGCTGCACGTGTCAGCACTTCACTGCTTTCTATGGCAGACTAGTGTCCAGCTCCATGGGAACATGCCATTTTGCTTAGTCAGCCTTCATTGGAGGACATTTTGACTCCCTGAGCTGTTCTGTCCCAACATCAGGCTTTGTTTTAATGGCTCTTTCCAACCTTGGGAGACACAAGCAAGTAGAATTGCGGGGTGATATGGGATTTTGTGAGATGTATATATTAAAAAGAGCAAACTATTAGAAATTCTGTATTTTAAAAAGTGCCACATTACAAGTATCATCTTCAAAGTAAATTTATAGAGTTAAAAGTGGGGGCACACGCCTTTAATCCCAGCACCCAGGAGGCAGAGGCAGGTGGCTTTCTATAAATTCGAGGCCAGCCTGGTCTACAGATCAAGTTCCAGATAGTCAGAACTACACAAAGAAACCCTGTTTCTAAAAACAAACAAAACAAAACAAACAACATACTATACCCATGGATGACAAAGTCATATTATAAGTTGCAAATCTTCTCCAGAAAAGCTTTAAGTTAAATATTAGTCATGTCAACATCATGATAATTATGTTTACCAAGCTCTAACAATTGACCCCCAAAAGTCACTGTCCTTTTTATACATTTTATATGAGCAAAAGGATATGAAGAATGCAGATGCTGGGTGCTTTGGATGCAGTTTTAGTAATGCATGGGGGTGAATCTGGGATGCACATGGCCTTTGACCTCAAGAGTCATCTCCTACACAGTTATTCACAAGGGGGCAAGTTCATCCTTGTCTGTTATAGCCTTGTTTGTAAAAGTAAATAAACTGGCTGGCTATTAATAGGACCCTGGGTAACATAACCTAACACAATTACACAGGGAATTGTGTAGAAGTTAAATTGAAAAAGCCAGAGTTACATGTGAAAACTCAGACAAATCAAGATGCAACATTAAGCATACAAGGAACAGGGGACACTGTATTTCATCTGCAGCTTTATAAATATTTAGAGACATCTGTGGGGATCACGAATCTGACAGCAAAAGGAAAGAATGCAGTTCAGAACGTTAGCCCAGGGCTTCAACTTCACCACGATTTTTCTCGGACTTTTATAAGTTCTAAAGCAAAGAGAAGATTGTTTCAGGAGAAGAAGAGGCTAGAATGTAGACACAGGAAGTCCCTTGCCTTTCTCTCTGTAAATGTGTGTGAAAGCATCCCATTTCCAGACTTGAATGAGTTACCCAGACCCCCAGGCCACGTTTAGCGTAATTAGATAGAGGCACTGCTGGACTTCACGTGGTTCCTTTTCCTCCATCTGCTTTATGGTATCATACTTTCAACTCCAAATCTTTCCAGCAAGATGCCACCATGGTGTCCTGAGTACTACTTAGACCCGCATATGAGGTGCCAACTACCATCTGGTTGTCCCAGTGTTAGTGAAGCTGAGACTGGCTAACAGGTCTCAGCAATTTCATCCCAATCCATTCACCATCCTACACTCCATTAAACTCATACTGCATGCCATTAACAATCATCGATTACTTCTGCCTGCCTCCACCGGCTCAGACTGCAGTGTGGCAGACCCAGCTTTCTCTTATTGCTGTGGCTTTGTTAGAAAGAAATTTCCCTTATTAAATATTTGCCCAGGTGTATGAAAACTTGATGGTTATTGGAGCTGGATGATGGGTGCACAGGGATCTGTCATATTAGCCTCTCTCTATTTGAGCATGTTTGAAAATTCCTATCATCATGATTAAAAATAAAACACAAGCTTGAGAACTGAAATTTTAAACATGGATATAAAGCGCAAGAAGGAAATGCTGCAAATATTGTACTATAATCAATGTCAGAGTTGTTGGAGTCTAGATGACTTTAATATATTGCTTTATTCCCAAAATGTCAAAAAAATATAAAGAGTTGACCCTCCGTCTCTGTGGGTCTCACATCCATGGGTTCATCCAGTATGTATCAGAAACACTTGGGAAAAATGACAGCCCAAACAAACATATACAGACCCTTTTTCTTCTCCCTAGATCACATAGATTAACTGTGCTTTGCAAATAATTTACATTAAGCCATTAAAACTAGACACGGTTTAAAAGTATTTAGGAGGAATGGGACTGGAGAAGTCACTTGACAGTTAGCACGTACTGCTGTTGCAGGAACCCAAGTCTAGTCCCCAACACCCACATAAGGTAGCTTGCAACTTTAACTGCAGCTGCAGGGCATCCAGCTCCCTCTTCTGTCCTGCACATGTGTGGCACACACACACACACACACACACACACACACACACAAAGTTTTAAGAGATCAAATCTCAGTGCTTCATGGGATATGCACTAATACATCACCACTTTGTACTGCAGTCTTCAGCACCTGAAAATTTTAGTATCTATAACAGCTCTGAAACCAGTGTTCCTGGAGACCAAGGGGCAAGTCTGTTACATTCAGAATAAGAAAACCAAACAGAAGCGTAGCCCAGTGGGATTATATGGGGGCTAGAGGCTGTAAGAATTTTATTTCAAATTTGGGATCGGACTGACATCCCTGGAAAAGTCCTTGAGAAGGAGCCCAGAGAGCAGAAGATCCCAGGGAAGTGACAATTCTAGGGCATCCGACAAACAGGAAAGCCCAGAGTGCAGGTAGGAACCAGCTGACGGTCACCAAACGCTCAGAGAGAATAGAGAGCACACCTTGCTCCACACATGAGAGAAAGCCCTACTGGCTTCACATAGTGAGCAGGAATCATTCTCAGAACCTGCATCATGAAGCAAATCTCAACATCTGCACCAACAAGGAGGGAAAAGGCAGAGTGCCTACGAATCCTAAATAATGGACTCCGTCAATGACGAGGCTACACAGTTACAATTAAATGATTTTAACAGCGTGTCAAGATGAAGGATAACAGTCTTGGAAAATGGGCTTGATAAATCACTAACCCCCCAGGCTTGCACGCAGACTCCAGTCGGGGCATGGAAATTGTAGGATGAAATAAAATAAAATAAAGTCCCTGGCCACACATTTTGGCTTAGCACAATATTCCCTCCTACCGTATTAGGGTTACTTCTGAGCCAAGCTCAGCTGGGTTCCATCTTCAACTCAGAAGTAAAATGAGAGCTAAGCTAATCTATCTCACTTACCAAGACTGTTCCTGCAGTGCCCCCAAGCCCTGTGTAGATGCCAACAATGGCTACAAAAGACCTCTAACAGGTGAAAACGAAGAACACAGTCTTACAGGATAGAGGGCTCATGCAGCCCAGAAGAGGGTCCTCTACCTGAACCTCAAGCTTCTTGGGGTCAGGGACCCTTTTTCCAAGAAGCTGCATGTGACCTGCATCTCACTGAGAACTCGATACTGGATGAGAAGAAATTACACAATACCAGGGAAAGACACAGATAGGTGTCAGTCTGGATGGAGTAGAAGCAGGAAGCCACTAGAGGTGACATTTAAGATGATTTAAGTTTCTCTGCCTCCAAAAGTCCTGGAATGAGATACGTGTTGTGTCTTTCACAAACACCCACACTCAAATCCATCAGTGCTGACTGATTGCAGAGAAACTGACCTCTGAGGAAGAAGTTCCTTTTCCCTCAACACATAATGAGTTTTTTAACCTTCTGTCTTCTCACCAGTGTTATGTATAGGAGAAAAAAAAAGAGCCAAAGCCAAAAGGGGAGAAGGAGAAATAAAATGCTTACGTATCACCAGTATCTCTCTCTCTCTCTCTCTCTCTCTCTCTCTCTCTCTCTCTCTCTCTCTCTCTCTCTGTGTGTGTGTGTGTGTGTGTGTGTGTGTGTGTGTGTGTGTGTACACGCTCACTGACCATGCAGGTGCATATGTGGGTGTGGGGTGTGCATGCATTCATGCATGAATGTGGAGATAACAGGTCAACCTTAGGTGTCTTCCTCAGCCACTCTCCATTTCATTTTGGGACAGTTACACACTTTTCTCTGATAGTTACCAAACAGAGTAGGCTGGATGACCATGAGAACCCCAGGGATCCGCCTGTCTCTGCCTCCTCAGGGCTGGGATTATGAGTATGCACCATCATGCCTGGCTTTCTTCCTTTTGTAAGGATTTTGCTTCTATGTATGTGTATAATGTGTCTGTATGTGCAAGTGCCTGCAGAAGCCACAGTAGAGCATCAGATCCCCTAACACTGGAGTTACAGGTGGTTAGGAGTTGATTGACATGGGTTCTAGGAACTAAACTCAGGTTCTTTGCAAGAGCAGCCAGCACTCTCAGCCACTACCTCTCCTCTCCCTCTCCCCTCACCCCTCTCCTCTCCCTCTGCCCTCAACCCTCTCTCATGGTTCTTATGCTGTGCACCTCTCTGATCCACCTCCCCCATCCCCAGCAAGGTTTTGATGCAGAGTTCAGTTTTCTTTTCACTTCCTGCATATGTCCATACTTATAAAATGAATTGTGATTATACTATTTGTAAACTGAAAATCATGTCACCTTTCTGCAAAGAGCTACAGTTTGGATATTTTCCAAGCCTCATTACTCAGGGTTCTTCACTCTTACTTATGAAAATGGTGTTGGGAAAGGGTTAAAGTATCCACCACTGTAGGAGGGAGGTGATTTATCATCTCAGGGACTGGTGGCGACAGAAGGGTCGATGTGCTTAACAATTCACACTGAGACACACACACCCACGCCTGTCCACTCATCCCTCTTCCATGGCAACCAGAATCCTGCCTTCACAGGGGTCTGAAAACTTCTTGACACCTAAAGCACCGTAAGCTGATATCCATGGGGCATGCAAGAAAGAAAGTGGATTGTGCAGAGAGTGTGAACACTAATTACATGAGTGTGTTCATCTCAGAGTGAGCCAGCTCAGAGGCTATGTGTGCCATGTCTCTAGCCTGTGGTACCTCTTTCGTTAATGTAGCCTCTCGATTGCAGTATCCTTTGTTTTAACTCACATGCCTCTGGACCAGACTCAAGACTCTCAAATTTGGGGGACAATGACTCCATCATACTGAGTGGCCTAGATCCTGAGCATCCAGGTGTAGGTGAAGAGCTCTAGAGAGCTGGACTTCCCAGCCAGGGACCTGGTCTCCAGGCAAAAATAGTCACGTCTCCAGGATTGTGTGGGTGTGTGTGTTCATGGGTGTGTGCCTGTGCATGCGCATCTGTGTGTCTGTACATGCATTCCTATGGAGACCAGAGGGCAACCTCAGCTATTGCTCCTCAAGCACCAACTACCTTGCTTTCTGCAATGGGTCTACTGACAATGCCAAAATCAGTTCCCAAGGTACTTTCACCGTCATGTGGGAACATGCACAGGGTGGCAAAACCTCGAGTTATCCTATCTACACAGTCTCAGATGCAGGTGTCAAGGATGTACCATGCCTTCTGGTTTCCACACTAGCAGAGAAAGAATCAGAAGATGCAGCCTACATCTGGTGAACAGGCTACCGAGAGTAAATATTCTGGCTCTGGTACAAGAGGACCACGTGAAGGTCCAGCTTTGGCACCTGCTCATGGATGGCCTATGGAAAATAACATAAACATTTCTGAAATTAATTCCCTTTTTGTCAAATAAAAATAGCATGAGTCATTATAGGACTTAAGATTTAATCTATGTGGTATACATGTGTGAATATGTACACAGTCTCCAGAACACTGAATTAACAAATGTCAAACCACCCAGCAATCCAAAATATTCCATCTCAATTCTACATATCCCTTCACGGGCAACTAGTCTACCAATTTCACTGACCCTTGCAGTGCCCTAAGCATGTTATATCAATACAGACCATAGGGAACCAACTTCTGAGAGCCTTCTGAGGCAAGTGTCTGCCTCATGACTTATATCCCAATCCTCCACTATTTTTTTTATTATTTTTATCCCCACCCCCCCAATCCTCCACTATTAATCAGGCCATATGCTATATATGTGAAAATATATGCTCACAAACTATAGATTCAAGTTATAATAACAAAAACAGCTCAAAAACCAGTCTGATAATGTCTTAAGTGCATTTATGTCTCTGTGTTGAGCCACATTCATGATTATCCTCACTATGTGAAGCCCTCAGGACAGGGCAGGACCTTCCAAATAATACAGAAGTCATGCAGAGAAGAAATACCATTCAGAAGACACAGCAAACTCATAGAATGTTTTAAGACAGGGTCTCATGTAACCCGGACCACCCTTTAAGTCTCTGAAGCCAAGGATGACCTTAAACTTCTGATCCTGCTGCCAGCACCTGAACTCTGAGAAGCAAGAAACTGGACTTTAGGACAGAGAACTTAGAGCCATGTATTTGTCAGGGTTCTCTAAAGAAATAAAACTGAAAGAAATATGCATACATATATACATGTATGTATAGGAATTATACATACATATATATGAATCTATGTGAGGATCTATTATATCAACTCATATGATACAGTTGAGGTGGTCCAACAATGGCTGTTTAACAGTGGAGAGTCTGAGAACCTCCCGGTTCTTCTGTCAGCAGGGTTCTACGTCTCAGCAGTCCCAATCTGGTACTGAACGCCTGGAGGAGTCCAAGAGACAAGAGAGCTGCTGGTCATCGGTCTACATCAGAAGCCTAAAGTAGTTCTAACATCCATGAAGGAATACCACAGCAACAGGATAAATGGACTTGCCAGCAAGAGTGAAGGCAAGCCAGGAAAGAAATTTACTCCTTCCATGTCCCTTCATCTGGGCTGCCACCAGAAGATACCCCCACATTAGGACAGGTCTTCTGTACCAGCAGCTTGAGTTTCAGTTGATTCAAATATAATGAAGTGGTCAACTAAGATTAACTCCATCACAAGCAGTGTCAGTAACTTCATATCCCTTTCCATCTGTGTGTCTCTATATCCAACAGTTTATTCTGAAAGAAGGTGTGGCTGGCTATGTTGGATCACCTGTCCCTACGTTTGGAGATGCAGGGACAATGTATAGTTTCTCTGAGAAAACCACCTGCTAAAGAAAGTCATTCCCAAAACAAAATCCAGATTTCAATGCTGAAAGGGAAAACCAAAGTCAGGCATGGAGAAGGAATAGTAGTACTTGTTCCACCCATGAGGAAAACAAAAGGCATTATCATGGTCCACAATGAAGAAATGCCCTCCCCAAGTCAATTTCCTGCCTTCATCCATCTAGTCAGAACCCACCCACTTCACACCATCCCTGCTCTAGACTTTCTATTACAGTTTGGTGATTCAGAAAGACATCTATTGAGTCCTTGCCTTTCAACACCTCTGAATCTCCTGGGAACTTAGCTTGAAAGAAAATTGTTAACAATAGACGTGACAACTGTGTCTACTGAACATCCCTTCCTGTTCCTAAGAGGGTCATGTGTATTATTCGCTCCAGTTCTCACAGCATCAGTGGTCAGTAGCGATCACAGTGTTTGAAGAACTGCCAGCAGGTCTGCTATGCCCAAAGGAGAGAGATGGTGTCCCAAGACTTCCTGGAGGATATTGCTGGATTTTAAGGACTCTACACTGAAAAGTTATCTTTTTAGAAGATGATTCTTTTGAGTCAAAGAGAAGAATTTCATTGGCATGACAGTGATATTACGACTATAATCAGCACTTGATTGGAGTTGGTGTGTATGTTATTCAATACATGCTTCAAAGTTGGTTAAATCTGTGAGACTATCGGTGTATACCAAGATTCATTCACAAGAAGGCAATAGGCAGGACCACTGTCTGGTTCTCCCTTAGCTTCACCAGGAACAATGAGGTGTTCTCCTCTGCATAGTCCGTGCAGTCACTGCCCTCTCTGACAGGAGCACCATGCTGCTGACTCTCTGCATGGCTCCTCCTTGCTCCATGTCAATTATGTAGAATGCCCTTTGTCGCGCGCGTTGTTATGGTTTGAGTAGGGAGCATCCTCCAAAGGAGCTCATTGTTTAAGGCCTGGCTCCTAGTTAGTGGATCCAATCATTGAGAAGTGTTTCAATCATGAGGACTGATTTCAGCAATTAATGTATCCATTTATTGATTCATAAATTGAAGCAAATTCTGATGAATCAAAACTTACTGGAGACCCAGTGCAATGAAGCCTGCTAAACATGGACAGAAACCTCTGAAATCATGAACCAGAATAAACATCTCTCCTTCATTTAGCTGTTTCTTGCCAGTATTTTCCACAGTCATAAAAATAAATCCAATTAAAACTAGATTGCAGAGGTAAGACACAGAAAGAGAAGGTACCTCCACAAAATTAAACCCTATTTTCTATTTTTAGTTTTCTTTCTTTTATTTGTGTGTGTGCATGTGCGCAAATGCACCCACATGCATGCATGAGCACAAGAGCACATGCATATGTGTGTGTGCATTTGTGAGTGTGTGTGTGCCCCATATATGGTGCACTTGCATTTGGTGACCAGAGGTTGACATCAGGTGTCCTTCTCCAACACTCTCCACCTTGTTCTTGAGACAGTCTCTCACTGTACCTGAAGCTCAGCAAGTGCCTTATCTAGCTGGCCAGTGAGCACTAAGGTCTAACTGTCTCTAACTCCAACCCCACTCTACTAGGGTTGCAGATGCATGCCAATATGTTCTGATTTTGTGGGTGCCAAGGATCTGGGCAGGTAATCATGCTCGTGGGGCAGGTACTTTATCAAGTGAGCCATCTTCCTGGTTCCTTGTTTTTTTATACCTGTTTCCATAAGATCCGCATGCTTCATTCTAAGATGTCAGGTCACTCAGAATGTCCTCAGAGGCATTCAGCAGCTTTGCCAGTTTCTCCCGAATAGGCTTTAATAGGTCTTATTCCCTGTGTATGATATACTGGAGGGGAATTCGCTGAGTTCATGTTTGGATGGGTCAGAGCCTTATTAGAATTTGAGTATTGGGGATATACATTGTATTTGTTACATTTATTGTTATTGTGACCAAAATGCCTGAAAAGCAGCAGCTTAGGAAAGGTTGGCTCTGGTTCCAGTTCCAGGAGGATACAACCCATCATAGTAAGGAAGGCAGACCAGCAGGAGCATCCAGTGTGGTCACAGGGCATCCATAGTCAGGAAGAAGAGAGGTAACAGGAAGTGGGATGGAATGACAAAGCTCGAAGGCCCACTCCCTTGACCCACTACCTCCAGGGAGACTCTTCCTCTTAAAGGTTCCACAACCTTGTCAAGCAGCACCACAGCTGGGGACCAAGTGTTCAAACACGTGAGCTACACTCAAGCTAAACCACTTACAAACTATTTTTTGTGTTCTTTACACAGGAAATACACATGTCACAAGACCAAACCATACATGGAAATTCTTCTGAGCTGTACTAGAAAGAAGTATACTAGCTTTGCTCCAGAAAGAAGTCCCTGACCTATGGAAAATGGGGCACTTTTAAGTCAAAATGGCCCTCAAGGTATGAAATTCTTATTGTAATTCAAAAATTTTTTTTCTCCTTAAACTCATTTCTGACAAACAAATCGCCATGCTACGTGCATATAAAGATTGTGACGATGAGTCTATTAAACTCTACTTAAGAGCAAAGCAACTCAGGTGTTATCTAAATTTAGCCCTCTGAGCTCTCTGACTCTTCCATCCCAAAGCACTGTATCTTGCAGCATGTGCTTAGCCTTCTAAGAGTTGAATAAATAGAAATACTTTCCCACAAAGCTTTAAGATTAGGTCATCTGGAGAGCTTGACCTGGGTAGGCCAAATTTAGTATGGATTTCTCAAAATATTATTTTCCACAAGAACCTGGTACTGTGGGACAATGGTTTTACCCTGTAAAGATTTTTTTCTTGTACTTGTTTAATAAAATGCTAATTGGCCAGTAGCCAAGCAGGAGGTATAGGCGAGGTGACCAGGTGGGAAGTAGAGGTGGGGCAACGATAACAGGAGAATTCTGTGAAGAGAAAAGATTCAATCTACAGTCCTCACCCAGACACAGAGCAAGTAGGGTGTGACTGCCTCCCCAAAAGAGGTACCCAGCCATGTGGCTAACACAGACAAGTATTATGGGCTAATATAAGTTGTAAGAGTTAATAAAAATCCTGAGCTAATAGGCCAATCAGTTTGTAATTAATGTAGCCAACTGTTTGACTCTTTGGGACTTAATGGCTGCAGGACTTGGTGGGACAGAAACCCCTGTCAACAACTTGGTCCCTTTCAGAGATCAGGAAGATATGGACACAGCTGTGGGTTTAGGTCCAAAGTAGTTCACATTTTGTTTATTTCTTGAACTGGGGAGTAGAGATAACAAGAGTCTATCTAAGAAGCCAGTGGACAGACAGTACCAATCACAATTCAACATTGTTTTGTGCCTATGTGCAGGTGTGTATGTGAGTTCATGTGTGTCGATGAATGTGTGTAGGCACATATCTGTACATTTGTATATAAATGTGTGGAAGTCAGAGGTAACCTTGGGTATCATTCCTCTGTGTGTCGTTTAAGATGGGGTTTCTCATTGGGCTAGCACTCACTAATTCAGCTAGACTGGCTAACCAGTAAGCCCCGAAGGTCCTCCTGTCTCTGCCTCCCCAGCACTGGGAATACAAGCATTGGCCATACCTTGCTTTCAGTACGTACACTGATGAGTGAACTCAGGTCTCCACACCTGTTGTGCATCTCACTAGCTCTCTAACATTTTCACACCTACATATTTTATTTCTTAAGTATTGTGTGGATGCATGCATGTGCTATGGTAAACATATAGAGGTCAGGGCACAGCATTAAGAGGTCAGTTCCCTCCTTCCACCACACGAGTTCTGGAACTGAATTACTATGCGCTTAGCAGCAAGCACAGTTACCTACTGGGATATCTCATTGGTGCCCCCACATAACTTTTTGTAAATATAAAGTGTGCATTCAGCAGCAAGACAATAGATTCTGATACTATATGCACTGAGGAGAGCGATGTGTAGAGATTAGAAAGCCCCGCTGTTCTGATGTTCCCAGGGCTAAAGCCAGGACAATATCAAGCAAAGTGTGATGGATGACCATTATCGGAGGATACCATTTGAATGTGACATTGCAATGACTGTTCCTAAAGTGATTTTTAGAGAGGTCAAAATTGACTCTCATCCTTTGGAGTGAAGTTCATGCCAACTCAACATTCATCATGTGTTTCACTGCATCAGGGCAGGTGAGGTGGTTTTCAAAAACAGCTTTTCATCTCCTTTGCTCCATTGAAGCTATTTAGTCATAAGCAATGAGTGTCGGTGTGTAGCAATGTGTCCAGTGTTATAGGTAAATGGCCAGGAGGTTTAATAACTAAACCAAGACTATGCGGCCAGCAACTGAGGACTGGATAGTAATCACATTGCTCTCTTAGTCCCTAATCTACCATGCCAAACCCCAGAAAGTGTCATGGAGCCCTCAAGCCTTTATCCTAGGACTTCCACCCCTATACTGCCAACCCTCCTGAACACTGGTCACTCAACCCAGCTTGCCTCTTTCCCTCTCTCCTACCTACTTTACTGGATTTTATTTAAATTTATATTTAAATTTATAAAAAAGGGGTTTTATTTTGCACACCATTTTTTGTCTAAGCAACTAGTTCAAGAACTGCTACCGCATCAGGGGTAATAGTCCAAGGACTACTAACTAGTCAAGGGTAATCAGTTATGACTAATAACTGATAAGACATAATAACTATCTCCAAAGCCAAGGGATTCTAGAAAATAAGTCTGAGACACTGGTCCAAGTATCAAATAAGATAGACTTGTCATTGGAACCAGAAACTGGAACCAAGAAAGAGAGAAAACCCGACAGCACTAGCATGGTTTGATCTCTTGGGCACTTCCAACATTCTTGGTGCAAGGTGTCTCTCTGGCTATCATGATAGTTTATATCGATTGACAACTTGATGGGATCTAAGAATCGCCTAGGAGCCAAGTTTGGGTTTGTCTATGAAGGGTTATCTAGATCAGGCTAATTAAGGTGAGAAGACTCTCTGTGAATGAGGACACTATTCATGGCTGGGGTCCTGGAATGCATAGGAAGAAGAAAATGAGTTAAGAACCAGCATCCATCGCTCTCTGCTTCCTCAATGCAAAAGTTGTGACTGGCTGCATCATGTTCATGCCACCAAGACTTCCCTGCCATGACAGACTATCCCCCTCAAACTGTGAGCCAAGACAAACCCGCCCTCTCTTTAGTCACTTTTGTCAGGTATTTGGTCACAGCAACAGAAGTCACTAATACTCTGGGGAGCATTACAAGTCAGCAGCTTACCCATCCTGCCCAGCTTGGTTCCAATGCTGTCTTCCTAGCCTCGTTTGCATTGAAGACTCTTTGTTCACATGCTTTGGGTGAATATACAATTCTATCAAGTTTAGGCCCTGAGGACACACCTGTGGGCCAAGACTGATACTGGCTAGAGTTTCTAAAACTGGAGCCTAAAATACAGATATAACCTCATCAGAAAGAACAAAGCTCTGATTTACCATTCTCGGCCAGCTTTGGGGATGGAACATCCATCCCACAGTATCTGTGACTCCATAGCAACAGAGAAAGCAGAGGAAAAGCCAGAAGGTTTATCAGACAGCAGCCTACCTATAATTGACTCACTTTTTTTCTCCTATGGTTACACACTGTTTCAATAAAATTTCATGAATTTTCTTATGCTGGCACACCAAGTAGCAAAAATGAAGTGTGATGATCAAGTCCATGGAACAGAAAAGTGATTTCATATGGCTTTTCTCTTAGTTAGGGTTCCTATTGCTTATGAAGAGACACCATGACCATGGCAACTCTTATAAAGGAAAACATTTAATTTGGGTGACTCACTTACAGTTCAGAGGTTCAGTCCATTATCATCAGAGTGGGACGTGGCAGCATGCAGGCAGACATAGTGCTGGAGAAGTAGCCGAGAGTTCTGCACCCTTCAGGTAACAGGAAATGGTCTGAAACACTGGACGGTATTCCAAGCATAGGAAACCTCCAAGTCTGCTCCCACATTGACACACTTCCTTCAGTGAGGCCAAACCCGTTCCAACAAAGTCACACCTCCTAACAGTGCCACTCCCTATGAGATTATAGGGTCCAATTACATTCAAACTGTCACACCCTTCAGGGGAGGACAATAGAACAGAGTCCTTGGTGAATAATTAGAATCCAAGAAAGAAGGAGAGCCCAGCACTGAGGCCCTGCAGAGACAAAACTGAGATGATTTCAAGAGGTGCAGACAGTGAAGGACCCTACAGACTTGGAGTGGGTATGGCTCTGACTACACCCACTTTTATTCCCAAGATGTTTCCCTTTTGCTCTCAAAAGCTAATGGAGCCAGCAGCCTACATTAGCTCCTCCATCATCCCAGGGGCAGAATTTCTGACAGAAGCAACTGAAAGGAAGAAGGATTTCTTTGGCTCAAGCTTGAGGGGATGCAGCCCTTCCTGGTTGGGAAGGTGTTCCATGGTTCCACGGTGCCTGGGGTGCCATGCTGCTATGGTGACCTGAGTGTGCAGCTTGGACCCTCACATCCCGAGGGACCAGAAGTAGAGAGAAAGTTTTGTCTCTTTCTCACTCATCCTGACTCCATTTATCCCATCTGGGTCCCTAACCCATAGGATGGTATGACCTGCTTCAGGTTGAGTTCTCCCTCCTCAGGTTACTCTCTCTGGAAGCATCCTCACAGACAGGCCCACAGGTGTGACTCCTAGGTGATTCTAAATCCAGTCAAGTTAACCAACACATGGAGCAACACATGGTCTCCTTCCTGCCTTCCTGAAGTACAAATATTTATATATTGTCATTGGTATTTCTAGTCTTTACACACAACAACAAAAGGCCATAGGCATCACTGTCTTCCTTAGTGTCACGGAGCCCAGGTCTGATTCCATTACCTAACACATCCCTCACTTAATGCCCCTCCCAGGCAGCTAGTCACACACCCAGCATGAGGCTGAGGGTGCAGCTCCGCCGATGAGCTGTTTGCCCAGCACACATGAAGTCCTAGATTCTCTCCCAGCACCACACGATCCAGGTGTGGTGGTACCCCACAGTAATACTAGCAATGGGGAGGAAAAGAAATTCAGATCACAAGTTCAAAGCCATCCTTATCTACAAAACAAGTTCAAGGCCGGCCTGGGCTACATGAGACCATACCTCAAAAATAAACCAGAGCTACCTCCAAGTATATCTTCCACCGATAGGTTCCTCTGACTCATGATACTCTGCATGTGGAAACAAAACCCCAAGCAAGAATCACCATGCTGTGAAATGCATTTCCTCTTGTTTTCTTCACCCATCACTATTTCTGAGCCTGTCTATATCCACACAAGGGACACAAGCACAACGTCACACTAAGGAGGCCCACTTAGACACCTTTTAACAGCTGCAGAGCCTCCCAGCACATAAACACAACACATTTTCCTTACCCATCTCTCCACTAATGGACACTCAGGCCATTTGAAAATGCCCAGTCTCACTAAAATCACTACAACGAATGCCCTTGAACACATCTCTTTCTAAGCAGAGAGACCACTTTGCCCAAGGCTCATGATTAAAGGTGAGATTGCTGTGTCCCACGGATATACATCTTCAAATGTGTTAGACTCTGCTCCTTAGTTCCACAATGAGGCTGTGTCAACCCACAATCCCAGCAGCCCACAAAGAAGACAAGAAGACAGTCTTCTCCTACCTTTAGAGAAGTCTTCTTCAGAAACAGGCTAAGATACCCCTTCCATAGACTATAAAGCACATCTGCTTGCCCACTAACCATAAACCTGCACTTAATCCTATCTATCTATACATTTATATCAATAGATATATAGGTATATATGGGGGGAGATAGGGAATAAAGTTTAATTCAATTCTCTCTTTGCAGCAGCATCATTTTGAAAGCTAACGACACATCTCTATTCTCCCATTTTCTGATGACTTTATGAATTAGCCACTCGTCCATAAGAACTGAACTGTTGGGATAATACATCAAAATCAAGGCAGGCACTCACGCTCGTATGGGCTGATGGATTTAAGGCGAGACCTCAGGCAATAACAGTGTTGTTTAGAAGACGAATCTACTCATAAGCACCCCTCCATGACAAATGACAGACTTGGAGGCGATTCACGAGGTCCAGGTGGGAGCGGTTTCAACTTAATTAAACTTTGAAAACATAATAGAACCCAAGGCGGTACATCAATTTCTGGGTCCCCCTATCAAAAAGCTCATGATGTCCTTAATAGGTTAGCCATATCTGCTTCTCGGGACTATAATAGATCGTTACCTGACATGCGCTACTCCAACAGCCCTTGATCTCGCTGAAGCCAATGCCGCCTCTGCCTCTTTCCTCCTTTCTCCATGTTTGTTTTGCCAGTAATCCAGTCCACGTGGTGAGAGGGTCAAATGGCTTCTGTCTCCATTGTTTTACAGTGGGTCCCACCAAAGCCCACCCTAGTCCTTAAGACTTAGTCATTCCAGCTCTGAAATCCTGCCATTTGGGTCCTCAGGTGTCACCCATCTTTTTCTTGAGCCCAGGCTGAAACTGGCAGAGCAGGCCAGGCTAACTGACCAATGAGCCGCAACGAGCTGCCCTGTTTCCACCTCTGTAGCCCCAGGATTGGGACAGTTGTGCCACCACACTCAGGGTTTCCTGTATTTTATTACATTTTTAATTATTTAATGTGTGTGAGGGGTGGGCATGTGTATGCTACTGTAGGTCAAAGGACAACTTGCAGAAGTCAGTTCTCAACTTCCACCCTGTATCTTTTGGGATCAGACTCCCCAGATTTGGTGGCAAGCACTTTTGCCTGTTAAGCCATCTTGCTGGCTTAAATACTCAGCTTTATTTTGTTTACTTACGTTTTGGGGTCAAAACCAAGTCTTTTTGTTTCCAAAGCAAGCACTTTACATACTGAGCATTCTCAGGCCCCCAAACATCCTCAGGACCCATGGGAGTCACAACCCAGGTAACCCAGTGCTCCGTGACACCCCCAGCTCACAAAGGAGGCCAGACACAAAATCCAAGCGTTCTTTTCCATCAGTTCAGCTGCTGAGTTAGAGCCACACCTCAGCTGTCTCAATGGTTCCCTGCTGAGGGCCGTACTGAGTCATTTCAGTCATTAACTTTCAACTGCCTCATTTCTAGAATGCCTAGAGGTCCTTCACTAGGCAATGACCTCACACTTCTGAACAGGTGTCCTTCCTGGGAATGTCTGAGATAATGGAGAGTAGCTGCTTGCATGGAGCTGTTCACATGAAGACGTGACTCTCACCTCCAAAACCAACTCTAGAATCAGACGCAAATGACAATGACCTGGGAGCACACATTTAGGTTACCCGAATACCATGTTCCAATAAGGTAATGGTTCAGTGAGAATTTACAGTGACAGAACAAAGAAAATCATAAATGAAGACACAATACAAATAAATTGTAACAAACATCTGGTAGTGGGATCTGTCTGACTGACATCATCCTCAGACTTCTGGATGGTGGAGGCTACATGACTGTTTTTGTATTCCAAAGCATTTATCTAATGGTCATAAGGATGTTTGGTCACATACAGAGGAAGGCAATAAATGACTATTAAGGGGCTCAAGATGGCCCAAGATAACCTGGCTCTTGATTTGCGATATTCCAACATCTCCATCACTGAAGTCTTAATGATTTCATTCAGCCTTGCAGAAGGCTCAGTGGGAGCTACTGTTATTTCCAGAAACTCTCCTTCATAGGATTAACTCAGAAACACACACACACACACACACACACACACTTACACTTGCACTCACACTAATATGCTTACTCAAAAGTAAGAATGAACAGCTATGCCACATGAGAGCATTCTGTGAGATTCATCTGCCTCAGCAAGGACAAGCCTGGTGGAGTGGAGGAAGGCAGCCCATGCCCTACCCCACAGACAATTAGAGATCGTGGTTCTCAGCCTGAGATGCCTCCAAAGATGACAGTGCTCTGGATTCTCTGAGAAAAACTGAAGCAGATGGTTAGGAAGAGCCCCTGCATCATGCCTTTCAAAACCTCTCCAAGTGTTTTATCTTGGTGACCAGGGATGAGAGTCTCTGCCCCAAGAACTGAAGGGTCTCCTACTTTCCAGACAACAGCAGAACAAACGCAACCATGGTCTCCCCTTATCTAATAAAGTGGTGGCTGGCATTGGTGCACAGGTCAAGGGCCAGCGTAGGAGGAATAACTGAACCAAATGAGTTCCATGAGCCAGGAACACCAAGTCCATCTTGGCCCCCATAACACTTTCTAAGGTGGAGGTGGTCTGCTGAGCTTTTATATCCATGGAACAAAAGAATCATAAATCAAAGCACTTGGTGGGGGTGGGGAGAAAGACCAGAGAGATGGCTCAGCGCTTACAAGCTCTTGCAGAGGACTCATTCACTTCCCAGCCACCTGTAACTCCAACTCTGGGGGATGTGATGCCCTCTTCTGGCCTCTAAGGACACCAGCACACATGGGCACACTTGTGAACACACAGGCACACACATAATCAAAAATAAAATACCATCTTTATCTACACAAAACACTGTTCAGATACATCAGTGGGACCACAACCAGACCACAGAGCTGTGAACAGCCTGGAAGCCTCAGCTATGAGCCCCAGAGTCTTAGCTTAGGGATGTTAACATATTCCACAGTCCGCCTGTCAGTCACAAGGATGTCAGGCCAACCAACAAGTGGCTAGTTGGAGAACGGATACATTAAAATAATTTCAGGAAACCCAGCACTCCATACAGTGAATATGGGACAATAAGAGAGGGAGGGATGAGGGGGAGGAAGGACAAACCAGAACAAAAAGGGAAAAGAAAGACAAAGCCCAAAAGTAGTTTGGGTCTGGAGCTGCATCATTCCAACTCTCCATTCTCAGAAAGTTCAAGTGTCAATCAGCCTTTGGAGCATTTAGCGTAGATTCCCGGAGCTTGAGTCCACACTGATGACGTTACAGATCTGGCTAAACATTTCGTCATCTCTACATGAGGCTTGAATTTTTTTCTAGGAAGATTGCTTTTAGCAACAGCTCATATATCAGGCTTCATCTTAGTAAATCCTTACAGAGACCTGCAAAGCTTGCCCCCATCTTGTCAGCACATGAGTAGAACCTGCAGAGGCTGACAATTGTCCTGCGGTCACCGTCCCACCCAGAAGCAGAGCCGAGGGGTCCCCAGCAGCTTGACAGCAGCCACCAAGCAGCTACGATGCTCTTTCACCTTTTAAAGACAACGCATTTCAGTTCTGAGGACTGGAATTCCAGGGCCTCTCACCGCATCCCATCACCTGTGTGTGGCGGCCATGGCTTGGGACATCTTGCTCTCAACAGAGAACTTTCAGATGGGAAGGCCTTGAGTAAAGCCCAAGCAGTCCCTTGTTCATAGCCAGGACACTGGACTGACCACTGGGCTGCATGAACTGCCAAGTGGGGCCTCCCCAGGATGAGAGGGCTCTGACTTATCCCAGGGACCAGCATGACAGGCATAAGCCAGGGGTTAGCTCATGGTATGCTCTCCCACACATGGCATAACCACCCAGCCTCCGACTGCCCAATTATGTCCTCTCATCTCCAGCACGGCCTGATAAATTATAGAGCGAGGCTGTTTTTCAGAATACTCCCTATTGATCACCACATTTAAGGCCGTTCATGTCGAGCACTGGCTGCCATGGCTGCAAGACAGATCAGGGTATTTTTCCCTACTCATAAATGACCCCCCCAAAGGGCACACTGGGTACCCCCACAATGGTAAGATTTTTAGTGCATGTAAATTTGAAAGCCATACTGCATGTATTAAACCCTCATTAAAGTAAATGGCATCAAAGCCTGTGGGGGCAATCACTCATTCCCAAGAATCCCTGTGACGTGAAGGACAATCTGATACCCAGTGCTCGAATTTTCTTACATGAATGATTGTATCCCGATCCCTGAGACCCAGGAAGGGCAGGTACTGAGTATCAGCCCTTGCACACATCAGCACAAGGAAGAGGAAGTCACTCATGACTGAGCACAGGAGAAAACATTCAGACTCGGGATGAGGTCCAGACAAGCCTCAATCCCCGCATCAGCCAGATGAGGGTGATGTAATTCTTCAGACTCCCTAGATCTGTTTCTACCCCAGGGCCTTTACATGTGCTCTCAACGATGCCTGGATATTCCCTCGGCCTCTGTTCTTTGTAAAACTGAACCATTTTTATCCTGTAGGTCTCAGATCAATCTTACCCTTTCCAGAAAAGTCCTTTTTATGACCTTAACTAAAAGATAGGGGAAACAAGAGATACTGGGGGGAGCACACGAGGTGAACAAGAACTAAAATATGATGACATATATGTATTAGAATGCCCTCATGAAACCCACCACTTTGCATGCTAACTTAAGCAATTGATTAAAAAATAAAAAAAATCAATAAAATTACCAGTGAGATGGCTCAGTGGGTAAAGGCACTTGCTGACAACCCTCACAACTTAGTTTTGATCCCCAGGACCTACATGACGGAAGGAGAGAACTGAGTGTACAAGTTGTCTTCTGACTTCCACGTGTGTGCCATGGCACATGTACACACACACACAAACACGTAATAAAAAATTTGTAATAAATAAAATTTGATAAAAATTTATAGTAAATAAACTAAAAGACCTTCCCTCCAAATCTGCCACTTCATTTGATTCATTCCTGCACAGTACAACGTGCTTGTCTTGCCCACAGCTTTGAATGTTATCATCTGACCCTTTGTATGCATGTGCACGCGCGCGCACGCGCGCGCGCACACACACACACACACACACACGAGCCACAGACCAGGATCTTGTACTTTCTGTCCATTTCTCTGTCTGGCATCACTGAGGTTCTCGAATAGCAGGGTCTTAGCACACAGCTGCCAGGTGTGCGAATCAACAATTATCTAAGCCGGACAGAGCCCTGTGTCTTGGATGGCTCCCAAGGTTTGATATTCTTAAAGGTTCTGTCTTCAACTCCTCTCTTACTCATTCCTATGGCGTATTTTTCTGCATGTTTGTGTGTCTATGTCTGTGTGCCTGAGTGTGTGTGTGTCTATGTCTATGTGCCTGTGTGTGTGTGTATGTTTCTGTGTCTGCGTGTATGTCTATGTCCATGTATATCTCTGTGTGTGTGTGTGTGTGTGTCTGTGCCTGTGTATGTGTGTCTATGTCTGTGTGTGGATATGTTTCTGTGTCTCTGTGTATGTTTGTGTATATCTGTCTGTGTTTGTGTGTATGTATCTGTCTGTGTGTATTTACATGTATGTGTGCATGTGTCTGTGTGTCTCGGTGTGTATGTCTGTCTGTCTATCTGCATGTGTGTGTCTGTGTGTGTGCCTCTGTATGTGTGTATGTGCAGAGGAACCTGGAGTGCTGCTCCCCAGCCTCCATCTTTACCCTACTTTTGTGTGAGACAGGGTCCCTTACCTTCATCTTGAGCTCACAGATCAGCTAGGCTGGCTGGCTCATAAGCACCAGTATTCTTCCCGTCTCTGCCCTTCCCCACCCAGCACTGGACTAGCAGAGCACACCCTCACACCTGGCTGTTTGCATGGTGATGAGGAACGAACGTGGGTATTTGTGCCTGCATTTCACACCTGCTTTATGAACTCTCCATCCCACTCCTGTGACTTTAAGGACCACGTTGAAGATGACTTGCATTTTGTGTCTCCAATGGTAGTGTCTTCAAAGGCAAGACTCCCAAAGGGATATGCTCAAACTCCAGATGTGTGGGAACCGGAAGCCCAAGAGAAAGTCTCACATAGAAACCAAAGGACCATTCCAACAATCCAGTGACAGCCCTCCTTCAGCGCCCCCACACCTGGAACTAGGAAGGGCTGAAAACAGTTCTCAAATTAAACAGGAAGAGGAAGATCATGAGGGCAGAGGCAGTTGATGGTTACAGACACAAAGGGGAGACCTTTGCGGATGGGGTCTCCTTCTCCCTGTCCTTCCATCAAGCCAAACAAGATCTGCAGTCAGTGGAGTTCCCACTGCCATCAAGCCCAGCTCAGCCACCTGACAGGAGCTCACATCTACACCTCCCACTCAAGGCTTTAGTTCTTCTGAAGCTCCCTGGCCCTTCTTCCTGTACCCCATCCTTATGAGTCTTCAAGAGTCTATTGATAATCTCCTCATGAACTCAACCAGGTTTTTGTTTGTTTGTTTGGGGGGATCGTTTGTTTGTTTTTTTAGGATTGGGCTTTCAAACCAGGGCCTCCCTCACACTAAGCAAACACTCTACCACTGAACTACATCCCCTGTCCTGCCCCAGACTTCTTTCAACTTTGATCTTGCTCGATAGCCCAGGCTAGCCTTGTCTGTGGCATCATTCTGCTTAAGCCTTTCAGGCAGCAGCCCTGCCCACCTGGTTTGGTTCACACAGGTCCTTCCTGGGATCTGTTCTCCATCTTCTCCCTGTGATGGAACCGGCACAGGGGATTTGCCTTTTCCTCCTTGTTTTGCAATAGCAGGTGACCCTGAGGTGAAAGACGCAGGAGTCAGCAAAGATTGAGCACACACTTTTAATGACAGGCACCGCTCTGGCCTTACCAGGTCCTGACTCCACCTCCTTCAAAGGAAAGTGAGCCAGAGAAAGTGATTCAGAGAGGGGACACGCTTTATCAATGTCACACAAGAATTTGGCGATGGAGTTCAAGTTCAAATTTGGTTCGCTGTGCTGCTGGAGCCCATGATCCTGATCCCCCATTAAAGCATTTTTTATGGGGATTCATCGCACTGCAGACAACGGCAGAGAACTGATGACAGTCACACTGTTTGGGATGAACCACCATGCTGCCTCGTTCCCACCTGAGAAGCAGCGCACACAGGCTAACAGGCAAGCCTCGGCTGGATTGGATGGGGACCTAGAAAATATCATAGCACCTCCAACAGCCTTGCCCTTTCCAGGGCATTCCGCCTGCCTCCTGTTTACCAATTATCTGAGCAGCTCTGTACTGCAACAAGGCATAAATGGAGTAATGAATTGAGATGCAGGTTTCATAAAAGTGATTAACTGCTAAATTCCAGTTCGGCTAACAGTTCAATTATCCCATTTTGCATCTCGGCTTTCCATCCAATTCCGCATTCACGCAGCCCCAATCACCGAGGCACCTCCAGCCTCGGCATTACCATTAATTAAGCCATCGCTCTTCCCAGGAATCTGTCCACCCTCACTCGTGAGATGGGTTTGCAAATCAGGATGTGAAGAAAGAGCTTTGAGTAGTAAATATAATAATGCCAGAATGAGGGTTTCCCCAAAGGGGTTCAATGATCCCCACCATGTGTGTGATGGGGTGGGGTGCATGTGTGCCACAGCACAGGTGTGGAAGGCAGAGGACGACTCACGGGGATCAGTTCCCTCCTTCCATTGTGGGTTCCTGGGATGGAACTCAGGTCTCCAGCCTTGTGCAGCAAGAGCTTTAACCAATGAGCCATCTCACTGACCTAATACATATTTATCATTTTACTTTATTATTCAGCCACCATGGTGCCTCCCCTCCTCCCTCATATTGGTCTCCTTCCTCCATGCTAATGGTCCCTCTTTCTAATTTCATGCCATATGTATCTCATTACCCTCCTTTCCACTTTCATGTCCTACACACACACACACACACACACACAGCTACAAATCTGTATATAAATTTAAATCTAGGATCCTCATAAAAGAGAAAGCATGCCTCATTTGACTGGATCCCCAAGATGCCCCACTCTTATTAACCAGCCCTTGCTGTTCAAACCACAAGACTCAGTTTTCTCAAAGCACAAATGCTGCTCATATGTTTCAAGTGTTCTGAATTCAACAATGTGTGGGGTAGCCAGCGTCCTTGCCTTTGGGAAGACAGAACAACACCAAGTATATAGTTACTGTTTGTCCAAGATAATCAACTGGCCTAGTTCTGCTCCTAGGTCTCCATAACGGCACAGCTAGACTTGTCCACCATCCTGGCAGGAAGGAAGAACGGGAGTATTTTTTAATACCTTAGGATGATTTTTAATAAGCAAATAAAATTTGAGTTATAGTTTCCTATCTGTAGTAGAAAGTCATTCATGTCTGCTCCCTCAATTTTGCTCATCAATGTATCAGTTGAAAGAAATAATTACTAATATTCTGTGGACACACTGGAGCCAGGCACTGTTCTGAACATTTTACAGTCACAAATCACTCAATCTACAAAATTCTATGAGTTTGTTTTATTGTTATCTATATCCTCTTCATGAGGAAACTGAATACCAGAGAGGCTAAGGAATTTTCAAAAGGTTACACAGCTGAGAAGATGAAGACCTAGGACTCAAAGTCTAATCTCAAAACAATATTCTGAATAGTACGTATCCAGGCAAACAACTACCTTAAATAGTATTCTGTGTAATTCCTGTGTTACTCTCGGTACAGTTCGCGCGCCACTGTACTGTTCGCGAGCCGGGCAAGGGCCTGGAGATTGAAAGAACACACAAGAGACCTGGGTCATTCGAAGGGAGATCAGCCGAATGCCATTTATTCAAGCTTAGGAAAATCCTTATATACCTAGCTGCTGCACAATGGAACTCCCCCCAGGCAGGTGGGAAATTACCATGCCCAAGGTGGAGTAAACAATGGCCCTATAGCTAGCCACCAGGCGAGGCAGAGGGAGCACAGGAACAAACAGGATGTTTAGCTGGTTGGCCAGAAACTGTCCTCAAGATGAACCCCGGGAGCAGGGTTAGACCCATGGGCCCTACAATTCTGGTACATAATGAATGGATGGATGCCTGCATGGACAGGTAAGCAGATGTACCAGCAGAATGGTTGTTGGATGGATGGGTGGATGGATGGATGGATGATGACAGATAGATGAACAGATGTGGTTTTATTCTTTAAATGACCCTGTCATGCACTAATTATACCAAAATCTTTCCCCATAAAGTCTCTGTGATCAGACACAGGAATTTTTCTCCCCCAAATGACAACTAACAAGAGTCCCAGGCCCCTTATATATTTTCTAGCAATGTGTGACACTCCCAGGAGCTGCTGGGTAAAGACAGGCAGGGACAGAGGGTCTCCACAGGCACCATCCACAAAGAAGGCATCGCAGAAGATGACATTAATCGCACATCTCTGCCTGACACATGAATTCCCAGCACCTCCACGAATATGCACAGATTAGGCCCAGCAGCCGCACAGCTGTGACATAACATGTAGGTGCCATCCCAGAATGCTTGATTATGAGACTCCCTTGTCGTGATTAAGCATAAACAGCTCATCTTTGGATGTCTTGCTCTCTGTGTTCCCATTATCTGGCAAAGCGAGATCCAGGTGCACAGGAAGTGGCTGCATTGGTAGGGGAAATGGGGAGCCACGATTGTCTTTTCCCTGCCAAAACATTAACTGTGTCCCCCACCATTTATAACTGTTGCTTCCTGCTGTTGATGCAAGGCTCCTCTCTCTTTCCCACACCAACAATCTAGTCTGAAGTTCAGAGATTTCTGCAGGGAGTGACCTCTTATAAATGAGAAGACTTACTGGACAGGGCTTCTTTTCCTTCCTGGAACCTGTTGTGAACATATCAAATTTACGAACTGCCACAGCAGACTTTAAAAACACACATGAGGAGATGACTCTGTGGAACCCAGGAGCTGCATGTCACCCAACAGAATGGACCTGAGCCTTTCTGCAAAGTCCACGTTTAGGTCATATGGTTCATAGTTTGTGTGGTATGGATGCTTCCAGCTCCAAGAAACTGACACAATCCTATAGCAGAAACACTCTTACACAAAGGCACCTCTGGGCTCCTTAAACCCCTCTGTCAAGATTGTTGTGTGCTGGGAAACCCTAGGAAGAAGAACCTGGGAGAAGACAGGAGCATCTGTTCTGATGCCACAGACACCCAAGAGTAATTTCTGTCTTCATATTATTGTTGTGCCCAGAGAGATTCAGTTGCCTTTAAAGATTCTCCTAATACTTTGTGGACATCCACACAGAACCTAATAGAGCCATATGCCTCTTAACTTTCAGTCAGTGATGGACTGTGTATATAGTGGTGATGTTCTTACATATATGACTCTATACAGTGTGCGTGTGTGTGTGTGTGTGTGTGTGTGTGTGATGTTTCAAAATCTCTAACAGGTACTAGAAAATGGATGTTTATAATTTAAATACATGGAACCACCACCATGTATATGTAATTAAATATACTCTCTACACAAATATAAAATCATATGTCTAATAAAAAGAACATCATATGTCAAATAAAAAGCACAGTTACAGAAAGAACACAGTAAGCATTCAGTGGTTCTGGGAACATAGAAGACACTCTGATGTCACAACATGTCACTGTGTGTGTGGGGGGGTGCTGCTATAAACAAAGCCCCCACCCTTCAGGCCATGGTAGTAGAACACATGCACAGTGGCTGATTCCCGGGAATGGCAGCAAGCACCTTGGGCTGCTGACACGGTCACTGGGCTGTACTGGTGTTTCTGACTTAAAGTACATCCTTCTATTTACCAAACAAAGGTTTACTATGTATGTGCGCTGTGGACTGGGGAGATAGGTCTGTCTGTAAAATGCTTGCTTTGCAACAGTAGACCCTGAGTCAGATCCTCATAGCCAACATGGAAAAAAACAAGATCTGGTGGTGAGTACTCAAAATCCCAGTGTTGGGGAAGTAGATCTCTGTTGCTCACTGGCCCACCAACTCAATAAGAGGCCCTGACTCAAAAAACAAGGTAAACACTGACTTCTGTCCTACACATGTTCATGCATGCACACACGTGCATGCACAAACACACAGACACAAATAATTACTTGCACATGTGCAAACATACCTGCACATATATGCACAAAAAGAACTCACTGACTGATTAGTTAAAAAAAATAAAAAGAAAAATGTATGTCTAATCTTCCACACAAAGGTAAACTTGAACTTCTCAGATCAGAATAGTTGCCCCCACACAACTGCTTCTAACTGACAGAAAACTTAGCTCCTGTCTGAGCAGCGGGAATACCTGTGCACGCAGAGCCCTGCTTGGCTTGCACATGCAAATTAACTTTGGGCTGACCTTGGCCTTATTCAAGGTCATGGCTCCTGGAAGAGCCTCCGGGCAGGAGGCTCAGAGAGACAGCACCTGCTTCACCGATGTGTGACCTTGACTGTGACCCTGTTGACCTTGGAAACTGCCTCATGAGTGTCAGCCTTGCTTCCTCCAGCCCCTACCAAGCAGTGGTTCTTCCTGACGGCTCCGTTCCTGCCCCTTCTCCGTGACTCCTGCGTGAATAATGAGTTCTAAATATATTTTCTTGTTCTAAACCATTTTTCTTTTCCCATGCTAAATGGCCAGGCTTGTGTGTGTCAGCAGGAAAATGTGCCCTGCTTTTTTCCAACGAATGTAGAGATCCAACCACACAGGTTTCCAAAGCACTGGAGGGCGGGGTGTGTCGCCGACTCACAGCCGAAAGTTGAGCCTCCTTCTCTTCACACTTCTTCCCAATCATTTTTTTAAAAAATGTTTAGGATGAAGAAGGAACTTCTATTAATTATTTCACATGAAAACCCGGGGCCAAGGATCTGGGAGAGTTCATCCCTCTTTTCATGCTGGGGACTAACAGGATCCTTCACCACCACTGAGTTAAGCGGCCCTGTTAGCCACAAAAACACCCACCAGGTGCATCTCTCTTCCCTTATGTTCCCTGTAGCAAGAACTGAGAAGCTGAGGATATGGAAGAGAGCGTCAGAGATGGATGGCTCCAATTCCCCCACTGCTACGCGCCTTCCTAGGAAGATGGGGCTTACTTCTTGAGCTCCGTTTTCTTGTTCTTCCGGGAAGCATGGGGTGTACTCTTTCCTGCATCTCCGAGTGTATGTTTCAAGTATCAGATGTAGCTAAAGTCGGCATTCTGACCTTCTGGGTGGAAGATGTGGAGAGTGGTGCATACAGCCATACAAAGGCCCTGTGCTGGAAGAGCCCTGTGTGTCCAAAGGTGGCAGGAAGCAACAGAGAGCCTCCTAGACAGCCAGACACTAAGTCTGGAATTTTCCTCACACCACCATTCAAACAACCTTGAGCAACTTGCTTTAGCTCCCTGAGCTGGTTTCCCTCAATAGGTGGACACGGCATCTTCCTGGGAGCCTGACATGTCAACCCGACAGGATCTAGAATCACCCGGGGAGAGAAATCTCTGGGTACATCTGTGAGGGGTTTTCTGCATTGAGTTAACTGAGATAGGAAGAGCCACATTAACCTTTAGTCTGAATGTGTGCTTGGCATAGCTTTGCTTCCTGACGGGGAAAGCAGTGTGACCAACTGCCTCGGGCTCCTGTCCACGGGACCTCTCCATTTCCATTCCATGGAATGCGCCCCTGGAACTGTGAGCCAGACCAAAACCTCTGTCCTTTAAGTTGCTCTCGTTGGCATTTTTACCTTAGTAACAAGACATAGAGCTAATTCAGAGCCCTTAAAAGCCCATATTGTAAAGTACCTGGGATGGAACCCTAACAGGCTGGTGATTCAGTGTGGTCCATTCCATATGCTACCCCTACCATGATTCAGCAACCTCAAGACAAAGCAATAGAGTAGCAGGAAGATTCCCCCTTCCATGCCATTTCTCAAAAATTCAAATCTCCCATCCTGGACTACGCAGGGAACAGGGACCTACATTTACTAATAGTCACTGAGAGAAGTGATACCCTGGGTGGCTTGGAAAGACTGTGGCTCCAACTTGAGCCTAAACAGGCTGGTGGCCTGCTCACTCACGGGTCTCCCTCATACTCCGGTTTGAGCCAGGAGATAACGAAAAAGGTCACTTTAAAATTACAAAATGAAAGGGACATCCTGGTCACCGGCAGGCCTCCTCTCTGAAAAGCATGGGGTCCTCCAAAGAGCTGGGCCAGGGAGGCACCCCTCTGCTTCTTGGAGGCCAGCACGGCAAGCTGACGGCTTACCCATCAAAGCGAGTGCTTCTGTGAGGAGCTGGAGACCAGCTTGTCTCCACAGTCTAGTGTAATTACCACTAAATGCTCCAGAAACTTGGCAGTTTTGAATTCCATCCCACCCATGACTGACGTTCCTAATTAATACTATTGTTTCCCTCCTCTGGCTGAATTCCCTGAATGCCAACATGCAGGGCACAGACTAAAAACAGACATTAAGGGAAAAACATCAGCGTTCATCTCTAGCACAAATGGATGCAGTGCTTCCACGAAGGATGCAGGAAGGGCTCGGACTCCTGAGCAGAAGAGAGCTCCTCTCCTGGCGGCCTCCCTCCTCCCACAGCAGCCGGCTTCTCCCTCCTAACTCTCTACAGTTAGATTTCTGCACCTCCAGGAAAAGCGCCCTCTGGGATCCTTTCTTCTCAAGCTCTGCTTTTAAGTTCCAGGCCAAAACTTCCAAATAGACCTTCCGATGTACACGAGGAATGGCAACCGATGGTTACATTATAAACAAGGAGCCCAGGGTGACAGGAAGGACACCCTACAGCTGCTGTAGAGTTGACAGCAGCCAGCATCTACATGCAGATGGCCTTGTTTACTTTCTTGGGTTGCGTCCAACAGGGAATGGCATACCAGCGCCTATGTAGGATAGGATCATTGTCTGCCACCTCGCTACTGCATCCTTCGTTGGGCCCTCTGAGCAGTAGATTTTTTTCTACTGTAATGTGGATGATAACAATACAGATTGACCAGGCTGACAGTGTAATACAAGGAGAAAATCACGTGGTTACCGTGGGCTGCAGCACAGAGTAAGTACTGACTTAATCTAGTCCTTAGGCACAATTAACCCACATCCTCGTTTGAGTGGTATATTGAAGACCATGAGCTATAGATGACAATCGCTCCAAGCGGGGCGGCTAAACAAATAAAACGGAGTGTGTGGTCCATAGGAGAGGGACACGCGGCATTTCAGGGCCAGCACTGCAATGACATGACCTACATCTCATACAGTTACCCTCGGGTTCCAGTAATGCAAAAAAGGAGACACGCAGCCGGTGGTACTGGCCTTTCAGCCCAGCTACTTGGGATGCAGTGGTCTGGTCAGAGCAAGGAAACCTCAAGAACAAGGACTTCTTGGGTAGCTTAGTGACCCTCTGTCACTAAGATAAAGATAAAGAGTAGAGAGTGGGAGATAAAGGTCTGCAGTTGCATAGAACCCGTTAGTGAGAAGATGGTGCAGTTACCAGTAGATCACAAGTCCAGCATGTGCCAGGCCCTAAGCTCTGTCCCCAGCACCACATGCACTAAAGCAGAAACTTATAGGTCAAATCACATCCTGTGGCTTAAAAAGGGAGCAGAGACAAGTGGCCATAGGCCTGTATCTTATCTTTTTGCTGAGATAGACTCTCACTCTGTAACACAGGCTGGCCGCAAGCTTGATCTTCCTGCTTCAGCTTGTTTGGCGCTGCAGTCACAAGCACACACCACCACACTCAAGCTGCGATTTACTCTCTCAATCAGTGTTGAGTTCCCTGTGGATGTGGCTGAAGGACGGTTTCAACCACCCAACTTTATGGTTCCTGCTCCCGTCTCACCTTTTTCAATTGAAAATTCTTCTGTCCTCCAAGAGCACACATGTGGCATACATACTCACAGATGCACACATACATGTTAATTAAAAACTAAAGATACACTAAAAAAAAAACCTCAAGTGGAAACTAATACTCATTCTATTGAGGAAAAGTAGATATTACATAGAATTAACCCTGGTGACAGGTGATACGCTCAAATAGTAATTGGTTATTATTACCATCTCATTCCAGAACATTCTCATTGCCTCTAAAGGAGACACAACATTTACAAGTCCCTATTCCCAGGAAAGAACTTGGAGTCACAGGACAGCTCTGTGGGCTCTGTCTGGTATTGAGACTGTAACTTTCCACATTTGTTCTGCTATTTGACACAAAGTCTCACTGTGTAGCCCAGGCTTGAACTCCCAATCCTCCTGCCTCAGCTTCTAAAGAGCTGGGATGGCAGGCGTATGTTTACCATGCCTGGGCTCTTCTGTTCACTCAGAAGCCATGCCTCCATCACGCTCGCCTCCTGAGATTTGACTTCCATAAATGAGTTCATGGACTGGCTTAGGGATGGGACAAGTGAGACTCAATGGGCCTAAGCCCCGTGTTCTGTAAGAACTCACTCTATAGCTGCTGGAGGCCGATGTTTCAAAGCCAAGGTCACAGCTGGTGACTGTCCCTTCCTGAGTAGAGTGCCTGCCAGGTAAAGTCAGACGCAGCACAAGGCCTGTGTGGAGCAGTGCTGGTGGCGTCAGTGTGTCCAGCTTCCCTGGTGATGGGTGAGGAAGCCTGCACCCTGGGATGATCGGTGACACTGGAGCACATTTTGGAGGTGCTTAGCCTAGTCTCTCTCAGTGGATAACTCTGCTGCTCAGACAATACCAACACAATAACTGGGGAAGGACTTTTGCAATATAAATTTTATAACCATGAATGCAACCTATGCCCCAGCTTCAGCAATGCTGTTTCTAACCAGACCATGGGCTTCCACATCCAGTGGCATGAGATGAAGAAGCCGAAGACCTGGAGAGATGTCTCAGTCAGTGAAGTCCCCAGACATTGTATAACAATTGTGAGCATGGTGGTGTGGATTTCTAATCCTAGCACAGGGGAGGCAAAGCTGCATAGGCTCCCAGGGCTTGCTGTGGAGCTAAACTGTGAAGTCTGGGTTCAGAGAAACCTAGTCTCCAAGAAAGTCCATGTCCTTCCTGAAAATGATATCCCAGATTCTCTTTGAACCTTCATGCACTTGAAAGCATGTACACACACACACACACACACACACACACACACAAACACACTTCCTGAGTAAAAAAAGAATCAGGACACCAAGATAATAGTGAACAATCCTGTATGTTAAGCCAGGCACATGAAATCCAGACGGGAAGAAGGAGAGGAGGAGCACGCTGTCAGGCACCTGTCACACACACAGGAAGAACAGTGACATCTTTATAGAAGTGGGGAGAAGAAGGAGAGAGAGCTGGTTCAACTAAATGTGGAGTTGTGTGGAGCCCACCCATCTGTCAGTCTCCAAAGGCTTCCAAAGCTACACTTCCACCTGGATAGGAAAACGATCCACCCTGTTTAGACTCCCAGGTAAGAGACGGGTGGCTTCCTGGAGATGTACTGAGCTCCTTAGAGTACTTCCCAGCAGCCCTTGTGGTTCACTGAACCACCCCCAATAATGTGGGCTTCATCACTAAGGCCTGTTCTTCCTCCTATCTCCAAGACTGTATGAATCTTCAGAAACAGACACGCTCTTTGCCCCAACGTTTATTCAGTCCAAAGATCTCAGAATGATCCTAAGTTTGTATTTCTGAATCCTTTTAAAAGTTCTTTCCAAAAAGTATGCAACTTCAGGATGTAGTTACTGGGGTTTTTCCCCTGCTGGACCAAGTGCTGTATTTCTGGAAATGCCTCATTAAGAAGGCAACCAACACCCCACCACCATTCACTGAAAACGTTCCAGAGGCCGATTGCTCAGTCTTTGCACGGCCGTCCTTGCCATGGGCAGTTTCTCAGCATCAATAAACCCAGACTGCCTCCACTGGAACAGTGGATCGTCTCTGTGTTAGCAGGCACAGCCCCTTGACCAACCCAGGGAGGGAAGAATGGGGCTGTGTCTTTTTCTTCTTGTTTTCCTTTTGAAATCCTGGCTTGGTAACAGAGCCAAGCAAGAAGAAAAGCTAATCCTAAAGCAAGTCCCCAGCAGAGACTCCAACTAGAAAGGAGGAGCTGAAAAGGAAAACAGATATCACTGGGGAGAGGAAGACGCAGAAGGCCTAACCAGGGACACAAGCAGGAGACGTATCAGTTGCAGCACACTCTGTAAAAGGTGTTATGTCCCAGATCAGAAAGAAAAAAATCTGGGTGGGGCTAGAGCGATGGCTCAGGGGTTAAGAGCACTGGCTGCTCTTGCAGAGGTCCTGAGTTCAATTCCTAGCACACACATGGTGGCTCACACCCATCCATAATGAGAACTGATGCCCTTTGCTTGTGTGCAGAGCACTCACAAATAAAATATAAATAAGTAAAATTTTAAAAAAAGAAAAAGAATCTCAAAGAAACAGAAACCCCAGGACATCGTCACTTCACCTACTTCCTTCTTCCATGCAACCGTGCAGCCCATTCATGTATCATATACACATGCCTCCAATGTTGGTCTGTTCTGTGCTCTTTCATCTTCCCACCCACAATGGACTGAGGCCTCAAGGGGACAGACTGGTCCACCAGGGCTGCATGGTTTCCTCTATCCCTATAGCAAGTGTAACATGGGACCTGGGTGAGTTCCTTTTCTCACTGTCGTGACAAAAATACCTGACCAGAGCAACCTGAGAAAGAAGGAAGATTTTACTGTGGACCACAGTTCTAGGGTACAGTCCACCGTGATGGGGAAGGCATGGTGGCGTGGGTGGGAAGCAGCTGCTCACATGTATGCACAATCAGGAAGCAGAGAGAGATGGACGCTAGTACTCAGCTCACTTCCTCCTTTTATTGAGCTTGGGACTCCAGCCCATTGGATGGTGCTTCCCATAGCAACAGCAGGTCTTCCCACTTCAGTTAACCCAGTCTAGAATCTTCCTCACAGACTTGCTACCAGAAGAATTCTAAATCCTGTCAAGAGAATAGTCACTATGAACCATCCGGTCCTAGAGGACTACGAAATAATGTGAATACAGCTGATGAAGCAAGTCCTTGTGGGATGGGAAGGAGCTTGCAAGCTCAGAAGCCTCGCTTAGCTCAGTGTACTGAGCCATGGGGTGGCAGGAACTTGCCTTTGTCTGGTGAGGACCAGCATGGCACAGAGAGGAGGAACATGGAAACGGGGTGATGGTGATGGGTACTCCATTCAGGAATTTACTCCACACACAGGCCGTTTATGCTGCAGCATCACACGCTGGAGAAGGGCTCCACCCTTCTCTCTAGCCACCGCTCAACACTGAAGCTGCCTGGCCAGCTCACAGGGAACTCTGGTCAACCAGACCTGCCCACGAGCCTCCCTCAGGCTCACCCTTGTTCTCTCCTGTGAGACAAGCTCCACAGCTGCCAGGACCGAAAGATTTCTCGTGTAGAGTCTGACAGGCCCAAGTGGGTGACAGTTTTGACAGACGTAGCTTGATCAGCACCCCTTGACATTTCCACAGTTCACATTCACTGTTGACACTCCTACCAACGAGGCCTTTCAGAATAGGCCTCTGAGAGACTGAAGCACGCTGACGCCAGCTCCCACTTCTGCAGGCTCTGAGGACTTTGCAAGCCTGGCAGAGTTCTACCTGACCCTGACAGGCAAATGGCATATGGCTTCCAAACACAATCAAGCCCAGGACCCACTGTGAGTGCTCCGCACAGAAGCTGAGGTAGCCTGTGAGTTCTTCAGATTTCCGGGACCTATTGTAAAACGGGGAAGCAGTTGAATCCAAGCCTTGCAGGCATGCATGCTTGTACATATCCACATATTGGCCCATCCGTTCAACTGCATATGCATGTATGCTTCCATTCATCTACAAACATATACAAACAAGCATCCATTTGCTGTGCAATATTTAACTATGAAAAGATGTGCTGTAACTGGAGTTTCCTCTTCCACCCACCAGTTCCCAAATAGCCACTCTGAGACTTAATATTAATTACAAACTGTTTGGCCTGTTAGCTCAGGCTTATTATTAATTACCTCTTACAACTAAACCCATTTCTATTAATCTATGTATTACCACATGGCCGTAGCGTTACCTCACATCTTGCTTCTCTGGTGGCTGCTGGAGTCTCCCAGACTCAGCTTTCTTTTTCCTTTTATCTTTGCCTGGATTTCCCACTTGGCTCTATTCTGCCTGGCTACTCACCAAATCAGTTTCTTTATTAACCAATGGTAATAAAACATATTCACAGCATACAGAGAGGCATCCCACATCAATGTGCTGTATATGTTTATGTTGTGGGCTATTACTATAACTGTGCATAGATGTGTTACATTTGTTTACGCCACATTTGTTTAACTATATAGATGAAGATGTGCTGCATTTGTTTCACCTTGCCTGTCTAAGGCACCTGAGTGGTCTAATAAAAAGCTGAATGGCCAATAGCTAGGCAGAGGAGGGATAGGCAGGGCAGAGAGAAAATAAGTAGGAGGAGAAATCTAGGCTCAGGAAAGAAGAAGGAGAAGAGAATGAAGAAGAAAGAGAAGGACACTCCCTGGACCAGTTATGAAGTAACTAGAGTTTAGTCTCACATGGGTAACATTCCCAGTGATCTAATTACTCATTAGTCAGATTCTTGTCACCAACAAAAATACCTAAGAGAACAAATAGTTTAAAGTTTAAACAAGCAGTTTAAAGAGAAAGGTTTTATTTTGGTTCGTGGCTTCAGAGGTTTTGGTCCATTATTGGCTTGCTCCATTGCAATGGGATTGTGGTGAGGCAGAACATTATGGGAGTTGAAGCCAGTGATACCTGCACAAGTTCCTCTTCTTAGTCATTGTGAACACACAGCCATGATTATGGAGGGAGTTCGGTGCCTAAGAGCTCTGACCGTTCTAGCACAGGATTAGTTCCCAGCACCTACATCAAGCAGCTTCAGACTGTGTGTAATTCCAGTTCTAGGGATTCACTTCTCTCTTCTGGCCTCTGCAGATGTAGAGTCTTTTGGGTATATTTCCAAGAGCGGGGCCCATGTGGTCGCTGATCGTAATGTAACTATTTTCAGTGTTATGAGCACCACCCCATACTGATCTCAGTGGGACTAGACCAATCTACATTCCTAGCAGCAGGATATTAATGAACCAGCCTTTACTGTAGGAAGTGTGTGGATTTTGTGATTATGAAAGGCATACTCTTTGTACAAGCTCCAGATGAAGTTTTCAGGGTTCAAATCTGCAATGTGCAACATATATTTGTATACACACATGGCTGCATGGCACATTCTAAAACACATCTGTAGATGAGACATCAGAGGCAGAATATTCACAGTCCCTAGCTCTGGATGGTTGGTATACACACTTTATAATATTCATTCATTATTACTCTTTTTAAGGTCTAAATATGCATAACTTTTTTAAGTTGGGAAAATGGTAAATTAGAAAAAACAAAACCAAATGCAGGGACACACTTGTAATTCTCGTACTCATGAGGTGGAAGCAGGAGAATCAGGAGTTAAGGGTCATCCTGTGCTATATGGTGAATTAGAAGCTGGCCTGGGCTCCATGAGAAAAAGAAAGTGATGTAGAGCCAATTCACCCCTGAGTTGTAAAGAGATAGATACACAGTTAGAGAAGACAGAACTGTTTGGTGCTCTCTTTTCTAAATCTCAGTAGAAAACGGCAGAGGTAAGATGAGTAGGTGAGTGGAGGGCTTGTTCATCACATCTGTACCCTTGACCTTGTCAGAGAAGGTATCAGGCTGATCCAATGTGGGACCTTCCTCCTAAACGGCACTTCCACCATCTTTGGGCCTCTTGGGTCAGTGCTCCTCTCTTCCACGTGTTCTGGCTGTTCCAGGTTCAGTCTGCACACACAAATGCCACAGCAATTCCCCGAGGCCCTGCTGGACACTGCAGTGCATCTCCTCTTCTGGTCCTCGGTCTCTGAGCATGCTGGCCCACCCAGCTCTCCGCCTGCTCTGCTCACCTCTCGGGAACAGCGGCGTCTTAAAGGGGCATTCATGTCCCACTTTGCAGATCTGTTAGGGTTATCAGTTTAGCTCTAAAGCAGTTATTCTAAGCACTTGATCTCTTTGGCAAATAAAAAAAATGAACCACACAGGGGAAGGAATACCAAAATTATCTAAGTAGAGCCATATCCCTTCAGGAAATAATGGGAACACTCAGCGACCATAGGACCCAGAAAGGCAAGTTATTAAGCCCAACAGAACATAGCACACAGTGGTCTGTTACTTGCATGAGAATGATGATGAAATGAAAAGTCCTGTGGCAGCATCCAGCAGGAAGGGTCTCTCCCTGGTTTCCAGGCATGAATTAACCAACAAGATTCCCTTATAGCCAATGGGAAGCCCACAGGAGATTGTGGTGATTACATCAAAGAGATAAAGATTCAAGAAGGAGTCAAGGGCTTACTGCCAATCATCAACATGGCACATGGAAGTACCATTCAATACCATCTACCTGGTCAAAGAACCCTGAATCTACTAACTTTTCTGACCTTGACTCTTATTTTAAAACATTTTACACTTTGTGTGTGTGTGTGTGTGTGTGTGTGTGTGTGTGTGTGTGTGTGTGTAAAGATGTTCACATGGGGAGTGGGGAGAGTATTGAATTCAGGTCATCAGGCTTGGCAGCAAGCTCCTTTACTCTCTGAGCTAACTGGCAGGTCCTTACCTTGATTCTCCAGATTCCCTAGTTCACCTGTGCCTACCTCTGAGTGCAGACAAAGGCCTCTGTGTCTAAACCTCAGGATTCTAACTTTTGTGAGTGCCTTGAAGCCCTTTGATATAATGAAGAACATCAAACCCTTGTAATTGTTCCAGTTCTTAAAAGGACAGAGTACAAGGCATATAAAAGACATCATAAATAGCAACATGATTATCAAAATATTTTAAGACAAACTAGTGATTTAGCAGTGCATGTTTCTTTAGTAATGCTTCCAGTAGCAGATAGAGCAGTGGACCTAATGACCACCACAATTTCACAGTGGTGATGAGCAGAAATAGTATGTTTGGAAATTTGTAACAACTGCAATGTGTTATGAAAATAGCTCTGATTTGATTGGTGACAAAGTCACAGATCCTACGAGAAGTCGCTGTCATTTGCTGTCTTCCTTTATGATGAAAGAACACTCTGGCCTTTTGGTTACAGTGTCTTTTTTCCCCTCATTTGAGTTTATACTGTCCTTGAGTCCTATCTATGAATCCCAGTTTAAAAGGTATAGGCCAGAAATCTATACAGTGGCTAATACATGAACTACAGGTGGGTGGAATAAGACACCAGTACAGCTGCAGGGTGTCTTCTGAGCCCCATCAGCTCCCCTTTCCTCCATCCTGCCCTCATGTCCTGTCTCTCTGATGGGCTTGGCTTCTTCTTTTGACTTTGCTTCATTTGAGCATGTCCATGTGATTTATTCATGGATTTACCCAGCACATCTGTTAGGTGCCTACTGCATGACAAGGGCAGTTTCAAGCCTGAGAATTTGGACTATAAAGGACACAGTGTTCAAACATCAGAAATTACAGACCTTCTTTTCCTAAGACTAAATTTACTAAGGTCAGGGGATAAATGGTTTATGATTACAGTGCACCCCAGAGCTTAGCATGCTGACCATGTGAATGGTAAGTAGTTGTTAGGTGGATGGATGGATGGATGGGTGGGTGGGTGGATGGATGAATATTTGTACAGAAAGATACCATTTGAATGATCAGATAGATGGATGGATGGATGAATGCATGAATAGATGCATGGCTGGGTGGATGAGTGGAAAAATGAATAGGCAAATTGATGCTTACATATTTTATGTTTACTAGACTAGCCCAAGATATATACCTTGACCAACCAACTAATAATAGCCAGTTGGACACTGGAGCCCTGAAGATCCCACCACACAACACCCTTGGGTCAAACTCCTTTTTAGAGAAATAAAAAGAAAATAAGAACAAAAGATATAGCCAATGACTGAATTAAAAAGGAAACTTGTGAACATGTATCCAAGGGCAAGAAACAACTCCTCAACTAAACCAAGTGTGCTAATTTGATGATGGGGGTGACCTTGAAAGACAGTTCAAGGTCATGTTATACAGTGTGGCCTAGTTTATCTTGGTTTGATTAAGCTCCATTCTTTAATTGTGGTGAGAGTTTTGCTCTGCTTGTATCAGGGGCGCTTTCAGCCTTGAATGGTGCCTTGGTCTTAGAGTCTGGACTTTCTAAAGGATTGCTTGCCTATATTCTCAGATAGCCACTGAGAATAAAATGCTCCATGTTTGCAGGTGTCTCTTCATTTTCTCTCTTTACCCACTAACTGGAAACATCTAGACAACACTTCTGGCATGGTTGACTGGGAGTCCATGAGTCCAGATCTTGAAGTAAGATCAAGTCTTGAAGGACTCAGGACCCTCTTTCAACAAACAGATCATGAGAGGAAAGTCAGAGCTACCTCAGAGGTGAGAAAAGAGCTAGCACAACAGAACCTACAGCTTGAGTCTAGATGGGCATGCTTATTGTACATTACAGTATCCCTAACTGGCTTGAAATGTTGAAGACTTATTTCATTCGACCCCAGCTCCTATTCCATCAATTGTGAGGTGGTGACAATAAAATCAACCACCTGCCTGACTACATAGATGAAGCGTGAGAAACACCAAAATGTGCCTATAATAATAGTTTCTAGGCTAGCTATTATTAGTACTGTTGCTGTTACTGCCAGGAACACATGATTATAAGACCACAAAGAGCTGGGCTGAAATCCGGTGAAAGCAGAAGCTGACAACTCAGTCAGGCCATTCTTAAAGGAATATTAGTAAGCAAAGTCTCAATCAAAACATAAACCACATGTATTTAGAGAAATCTGCTTACAGGAAAGTTTGAGAGTAGCCATAGGAGCTGCAGATGTTTTCCTGTCCACATCTGTTCTAGTTTGTTTCCTTTTGCTGTGACAAGCACTATTTTAAAAAATACAATTTGGGGGGAGAATATTTGGCTTACACTCCCAGGTCATGGCCCATCACTGAGGAAGTTCAGAGCAGGAGCTCATGCACCAACCATGTAGGAACACTGCTTACTTAGTTGGCCTATACATATTCCTGAGGAATTGCCCTGATACCTTAAGTGAGAAGACTCAGTCCATTGCGGGTGGCACCATACTCTAGGCAGGGGATTCTGAACTGTATACAAGTGGAAACCATGACCTCAAGTGAGCAAGAAAACAAGCGTTCATGCATCCACTTCTTGACTGTAGATGTGGAGGGACCAGCTGTCTCAGGTCCTTGTCTTGACTTCTTCACAAGGACTGTCAGCCAAATTAATGCTTTCTCCCTTAAGATTTTTTTCCTGTCCAGATATTTTATCACAGCAACATAAATAAAAGTAAGACCCCTTTCAGAAACAGAGTTCACCAACACACTTATAAACAGCACTTGACAATGAGTGAAAATATGTTTGAGGGGAGAAAGGGATTGTGAAGGGGGCAACCAAAACCACGGAGGTATGAAAATGCCACGAGGAAACCTGTGTCCTTCTAAGCAAAATTGAAAAGAAAAAGAAACTATTATATATCTACATTGGTGCTAGTCAATGTTTGATTTTATTAACTTTCAGTTTTATATTTTTGATTATTCTGGATATATTTTTTATGACTAGCAACTCAAACAGGTTACCACTTGTATTTTATCTTACATGTTACTGTATCAAACAAGTCACCTCAAAGGAAAACATGAGAATAAATTACATTCAGAAATATAATCAATTTCTCTTTACCTAGTCCTGTGAATTTAATGCTTATTTATCACATTATCTACATTGTTGCTGTTTCTTTTGTTCCTAAGCTGTGTTTGAACCTTTCCAAAAGCAGGTAATTGGAGGACATCTTAGATTAGAAGAAAATACAAACTATTGTAGGTTGATCCACTCACAAATATCCTGATTCTGTTTCTTTTGGGCAGCATAGTGATGGGCATGCTACTAAAACCTTGGGGCTTAGATTTTTCCAGAAAGCGAATAAACTGAGTGGTCACTCACTGTTTTCCTTTTTCTGCTTACTTTCATTTTCATTTATGTGTATGTGTGTATATGTTTGGGCATGCACAGGTGTGTGCAGTGACCACAGAGGCCAGAGATGGCATTGGGTCCCCTGGAGCAAGAGTTACATGTTGCTGTTAGCCAACTGATATGACTGCTGGGAACTGAACTTGGATCTTCTAGAAGAGCAGTAAGTACTTTTAACCACTAAATCACCTCTCTAGCCCCTGTGCCTGGCTTCCTATGTAGGGGTCTTCATGCTTAAATGACAAGCACTTTACCCACTGAGCTGTCTCCTTCTCTCCTAAATAGATTTTTTTATGGTTAATTAATGGCATCTTCAAGATAGCCAAGAGCAAGACAGCATAGCAGTGAAAAGTCCAACCTTGGTGCACATACACTGGCTGTGCCTCTTCCTTTGTGACTGCCTCAGCTTAGCTCACTTCTTCTTGGAAGCTCAGCTTCTCTTTGTGCAAAAGGAGACTGGCAATGCCTGCTACACAGTATCACAAAATTAAAATAATATCCATAAAGAACTCTTGACACTAAGCTCAACACAAAACAGCATTCCATGAAAGAGTAGTTTCGTGCTGTGTGTCATGTTTGCATCGTGCCTTAGGTAAAGATAATCTTCTTGATGAGTAGCATTTGGCAGTAAATGTCTTAAACAAATCGAGATCTGTTGTTCTCTTTGAAACATTTCACAGTGTATATTCATGGCTCATGGTACAGTGTTAGAAACTAATATTTATTTTCTTTTTCTTTTGTTTTGTTTGTGTGTGTGTGTGTGTTGATTCATGTACACTTGCATGTAGGATGTGTGGGAAGGTGCACATACACATATGTCTCCTCTAGCATGTGGAGGCCTGAAGGCAGGCTCTGCTGTTGTTTCTCAGGAGCCGTCCACCTGTTTACTGAAGCAGGGTCTCTCATGAGCCTAGAACACATCAAGTATACTAGACTGTGAGCCCTAGGAATCTACTTACCTCCACCCCCCAGGGCTGAGATTACCACACCTGGCTTTTTTTTACGTGGAATCTGGAGATTAAACTCAGGACCTTGAGCATTTTACCAACTGAGTTGTTTGCCCAGGTTCCTTTTCTGTTGTTTCCACATCTAGAAGAGCCCGATCTGCACCTGAGATCCTTCTTGACATCTCAGGTTTGCTACTGAGTAGGGAAGAGAATCTAGATAAGAAAGAAGGGACAGGATTCCTCCATTGGTCTCCCTGATTACTTCCTGAGTTTCAGGCTGGGAGAACCCTGACTTGTAGATCCCTATGGTTTAAATTCTCTCAATCAAGTTTAACAGCTTAACATCGGACTTCTAAGACTCCTAAAAACTTAGCATATTGCTCTCAGAAACTGGTATCCACATCACACAGTGTTAATCAAAGAGTATCTCCAAACACTTCACATGGATTAGCTTCAACAGCCATGGCATGAGCCCGTTTTACAGGAAAAGATCAGAGTAAAGTGAGCTACACTGGGGCACAGTGAGAACCAGACCTGACCTGGATGTCCCACTGCAGTCTCCCCAGCAAACAGGGATCAGAGTCCCAATATCAGGCACATCAACAGAAAGTTACCACCAGCTGCACTGCTACCTGCCCACCCTGCTGGGTGAATGGCTAGCCATGGGGGCTCTCGGGATATGCACAAAGTGAAGGAAGATGGATTAGCAGATGCCAGCTTTATCCTCTCATCTTTTATGGTCTGAGTAAAGACCCCCTGCCTCCTAGTCTGGACTGAGCTGGACATAGACCCTTAAACTCAGCCGCAGTACACAGAAGACACATAGGCCTAACCTAGGGACTGCAGGTGAGCCACTGGGACTGGGGTCCCATCTCTCTTAGTCAGGCTTCTATTCGCTGAAGAAACACCATGACCATGGTAAGTCTTATAAAGGAAAGCATTTAATTGGGGCTGGCTTACAGTTCAGAGGTTTAGTCCATTGTTGTCATGGTGGAAAGCGTGGTGGCACGCAGGCAGACATGTGCTGTTGAGAGCACTACATCTGGATCAACAGGCAGCAAGAAGGGAAAGTAACACCAGGCCTGCTTCAGCTTCTGAAACCCCAAAAGCCATCCCCCACTCCTGTGTCACACTTCTTCCAACAGAGCCACACCTACTCCAACAAGGCCACAAGCCACTCCCTATGAGTATATGGAGGTCATTTTCATTGAAAGCACCACACCATTCCAGTCCCCTCTATGGTTCTAAGTTCTAAGCACTTCTGGGAAACAGGCAACAGTGCGAACATCTAGCCCAGATCAAGCCTCGTGGAGAGGGAACTGACTGCTAATACAGCAGAAGAATCCTTGGTTCTGTGAGGGGAAGGAATCCACAAAGGGGGCAGTGGGAAGTAGCCACCCAAGCCCAGTACACATTCAGCACCTTAAATTCCCCAGAGAAGCCTGGCATATTCACAGATGTGCAAAGGTTGGGGCAGAAAAGGGCCAATGGGAGCCTTCCATCAGCTGGGCTTGAGGAAGGATGGGCCCAGCAGCAGGCATCTGGGTGCTCAGGGCACTCTTTCATGATGTGCACCTGCAGTGCACACTGCAGCTTGGACATCACGCAGATGAAGTGGCTAAGCAGGTGCAGAGGAAACCATAACCCACCCCAAAACTCTCAGCTGGGAAGTATCAGACCTTGAGTTTAGCTTCAAGGCTGTCTCCTTACAATGCTGATGTGCAAGTCTTTGTACCACCCAGAAATGGACACAGTGTGGAGAGCTACACCTAACTCCCAAATACATTCACCCTTACTTCCTGGATAAGCTCACCCACTTCCTAGATAAACATCTCTCTTCCTAGATAAATTTTCCCACTTCTTGGAGCAGTTGACCTCATTTCCTATGTAAGCTCACCCTCCTCTGGATAAATGCTCCATCTCTTAGATAAGCATCTGTGTGTTGGCTGGCCAGGTAGAACCAGATAGGGTGTGCAAAGCCTTCTGATGTAAGGAAATGTGTGTGGTACCTTCTGGACCAACCACAGACTGTCTGCACAAACCTGGCTTGCTGAGGGAGCACTCTGCTAACACAATGCAGTAACTCAACCTTAGTTTCTGCGACACCTGCATCCTCCCTGCATCCCAATCTGCCAATGAGGAAGGAAAACCAGGAACCAAACAAGCCCACATCCATCTCCCAGATCTGATCCTCGGGTCCATTAGCGAACCTCATAGAGCCTCAGTTTCCCAATCTGTAAGATGAGCTATTGATAACAGCTGCCTTATGAGGTCACTATAAATAATGAATGTCTCTGGTGACTGGGGATCTCCCAGGCTGTGTCAGCTGTGTAAATGCGTCATCATTACTGAGAATGTTACTGTTAGCATGATGCTCTGCCTCTGTAAGTGGGTGCTCCTGTCTGGGTAACAACACCAACCTTAGAGGAACTCTGAGGTAAGAAGTCCCGTGTATCCAGAGAGGAAAACACAGAACACAGACAGATGGGGACAAGCATGGATGACTGCTAGGAGCACCATGATTGAAGGACCAAGGTCACAAACAGGGCAGGACAAGGGCTGCTGCTGACAACCCTGGGCAAGTGGAAGCTGACACAGCTTCTAAAAGGAACCTGTGCTTCCGGTTCTGTGGTTCTTTAAGAGGGAATGAACAAGAGTGGGGCCCATCTTGGCCTTTGACAGAGTCTGAAGGCCGCTCCAAACTTCAAGGACTGTCCTACAAGATGCTTGTATTCTCCAGGGAAAGAAGACAGAGAATACAGTGGGAAGGAAAATGGGGAAGAAAAGAAGGAAATAAAGTAGGCGGGGGGGGGGAAGATAAAAAAGTAAGAAGGACAGAAATCTGGTAAGTGCTGTCAACATTTGGACACACCTACCCTGGGTCCCTTTCCTCCAGAGCTCAGGGAAGAGGGAAGGAAGGAGAGAGGAAAAAAGAAAGGGAGTGAAAAAGAAAGGATAGAGGGCAAGAGAAGGGAGAGAAAGGAGGGAGGAAAGGAAGGAGGACAAGAATGGGCAAAGAGGGAGGTAAGGAGGAGGGAGGGAGTGAGGGAGAGAGGAAGGGAGAAAGGACGGAAGGGGATGAGGGAAACAGAGCGACTCCTGTAAGCCTGGAGCACAGAGGAAAGCAGCCAGCCAGCCTCCCCTCTGTGTTTATCTAAGCAGCTGGCACAACTCAGGCAGTTTTGCTTAAAAAATCATTTCCCAGGGGATTAGCATCCCCTTTCACACTTAAAAGCCTTCCCCAAAGCCAAAGAATGAATTGATTTTCCTATAACTAATCACACTCCCGCTTAATAGCAGGAAGCCACAGCTTTATTCTCCATCTCTGCAGCTAGAAAGAAAGAAAGAAAGAAAGAAAGAAAGAAAGAAAGAAAGAAAGAAAGAAAGAAAGAAAGAAAGAAAGAAAGAAAGAAAAGAAAAAGAAAGAAAGAAAAAAAGAATGAAAGAAATGAAAAGAAAAATGCAGACTGGGCAGCCAGGCAGCCTCCTCGCTCCCCACCTGGGGCAGGATGTGTCTGACAAAAGGACCACTCCGCAGAGCTCCTACCCTCTCTGCCACCACTGCCACAGGGGCTGGGGCTGCCTCTGAAGGTCACCGCACATGTGACCTCCTGTGACTGGGAGTGTGAAGGGTCACCTCTCAGCTCTCTGCCCATCACAGTCAGCCTCCCAACCCAAGTATTATTCTCTTAGAGGAAGGCGTAAGTCTCTTCCCACACCATTCCAACACAAGTCAAGCATGAGTGACCCTGGTCCAGGAACACAGCATCGTGTTCCAATGTGGCAATGGCCTCACAAAGTTTCTATAGTAACAGAATAAAGAAAATCATAAATCAGGGTACTTTAACAACACATTGGTAAAGGCTGAAGAGAGGCCTCCGGTGATAAAGCAGTTTGCCAGCGCAAGTCCCTGAGTTTGGTCCTTCAAATGCACATTAAAATGAAATTAAAAAAAAAAAAAGCTAGAAGAGGTGGCCTCCATTGTAATCCCAGCACTGGGATGGGGGTGGGGGGGACAGGCGGGGTTCTCTGGCAGGCCAGTCTAGGCAACTTCACAAGCCCCATGCCCTGTCAGAAGCATTATTTCAAAACACAAACAAGATAGACAGCTCCTGGGCAATGGCCAGAGAAATTTCCATGTAGCCTCCAGAGGCACACACACACACACAGCATCAGCGGAAGCATCATGTTAGAACAAAGCAGGAAAGTCGCTGCTGTAGTCCTCCGATGCCGTTTGACAGCATCTTTAGCCTTCTAGTCAGTGGAAGCTGGGAGGCTGTGGGCACATTCCGAAAGGATTTACCTTCCCTCTGCCTTTGGTCAAGGCAGCAAGCAAACTCACACAGCAGTCTGTGGGTGCTGGCATTGGCAAAGTACCCAAGTGTGAACTAAGAGGCTAAAAAACCATTCTCCACTGCCTCTGGAAGGAGGAAGAGAGATCTTGTCTCAGCTCTTTCTCTTCTTTTATTGAAGATATTAGAACAGATGTATAACCACCCCAATCAGAGATGAGAAGAGCACAATTTAACACCATCTGCACACTTTAAAACTTTTTTTTTACTGATTTATTCTGTGTGAGAGCATTCACGTGTGTCATGGAACATTTAGGGTGGTCAGAGGACAACTTCCAGGAATCAGTTCTTTCCTTCCATAGTGTGGGTCTCAGGGACTGAACTGCCTTCGAGTACAGTCACCCACAGAGCCATCTCACTTGACCGATACTATCTGTACTTGGATGTGCTTTTAAATAACAAGAAGATTACAAAGATTCATATAATAAGAGGTGAGTCCAGAAACAGCCATCGGCTGTGCCTTCAGGGATTTGAGGTCCCACCCATTGCCTCTTGTGTTTTCATCCCTCTTCTGGGTGGGTTTCTCAGCATGGACACTCTGAGTGGGGTAACTTGTAGGGAAGCACCCTGGGGACATTTAGGATCTCTTCCCCTTTGATAGTTGGTGTTAATTATCAACTTTACAGAAACTGGAATCACTTGGCTGGAGCTGGACTTCAGTGTTTACTACTGTATCAAAGGATGGAGTGGATCCCAGCACCCGTATTGGGTATCTCACAAACCCTATTACACCAGCTCTCACAGATTCAATGTCCCCTTCAGGCAGCCATGAACAACTGCACACAAACACACTACATATGTGCACGCACACACATACATACATATGTACACACATACATTCATACATGCATACATATGTACACATAAACAAATGTTTTTAAAATAGAATCACATGAGACACAAGCTGGGGACTATCATGGCGACACCATTACTGGCTAAGATCCTGAACTGCACAGGTGGAGAAAGGGAAAGAAGTGAGCAATAGCACGCATTCACTGCTCTCTGCTTCCTGGTTGTGGATACCATGTGACCAGCTACTTCCTGTTCCCACTGCCTTGTCTGCCCCACCTTGACGGCTCATGCCCTTGAACTGTGGGCTACAGTAAATTCTTTTTCCCCCTAAAGTTGCTTGTGCTTTTATCACAATAAAGAGTTAAAGACATGAAAACGTTACCCAGTTGTTTATTTGCATTTCACCCCAGTTGTACCTCCAGAAAGGTCCAAGCAGCTGCCAAGGCTTAGCCTTCTGCATTCTCTTGCTCGCATCCTGTTTGCCAGGTTCCCACTTTAAACAGCCATGTTTCACTCTTATATGGAGTATGGACTCCAAACAACTTAAAAAGGTTTTCAAACAAAACTGTGTTCTTGAATATTCACCAATACAATTGCCAGGAGTGGCAACAACCCAAATGTACATTCCCTGAGGACAAACATACAAAAGGTGGTGAATTCACACACTGCTGTAGCATGGAGCTGTGTACATACAGAATCATATGATGGAAGGGTTCTGGCCAGTTGTCAGAACAAGGCTTTTGAATGCACAGCATTTTTATGCTTATAACATTATATTGTTTATTTGTTTGAGACAGGATCTATGTAGCTTAGGCTAGCCTTAAACACACTGTGATCTTCCTGCTTCAGTGTGATGGCTAATGCTGAATGTCAACCTGACTAGATCTAGAAACATCTGGAAAACAAACCTTATGACGTGCCTGTGAGGAATTCTCTACATTGGGTTAATTAATATGGGAAGATCCCACATTGAAGTGGGCAATGCCATTCCCTGGACTGAAGCCAAATAAGAAAGATAAATCAATCCAAGTCCCAGCATTGACCTCTCTCTGCTTCCTGCCTGCAGATGTCATGTGACCAATTGCCTCCCACTCCTGCCACCAGGCTTCCCTCCTGTGATGGACGAAGCCCTCACATTGTTGCCTTTCCTTCCTTGAGTGACTTCAGTCGGGTGTATTGTCATAGCAATGAGAAAAATTATTAATCCACCTGGCCTCTCAAGTGCTGGACTACAGGAAATCCACCATGGCCTCCCGAGGGCAGGGACCATAGGCAGAAGCTGCCATGCCTGGCTTTGTAGCTCCAATTTTTTGAAGAATCAGATTAAACTAAGACACTGCCCGTCTCAAGTCTTCTAGTTTGGTCTGCTTCGAAACTAGACACATGCTGAGTCTCTGGAAGGTTACGTACTACTAATTCAGTGTCTCCCACCCCTAGGATATGGACCATGCCTCAAGTGAGATGTCACCCCCAACGTGTGACAAACACATTCACTCAGCTTGCCATCAGTGCCTTTCACAAGGCATTTGCCTCCCCTTGTGGCCTGTATCATACATTCCCAGCCAGGGTAGTGCCCTCCTGCCCGGGCAGGAGATCTCTGTCTCCTTGTTAGCCACGCATTCACCTTACTGCCTGCACATCTGATTTTCTTTCATACATGGATTTCACCTATTTAATTAGAAACCTCATCTACTTTTTAAAAAAAATATATTTAAAGAGGAGAAACCACACTTTAACTCTACAATGGGCAAAAATTATACCTTCTAGAAAGACGTGGCTGCTTCCTGGCCGTGAACTTTTGCGTCTATGAATTGCTAATTTGGTTAATGGGCTCGTTCTGCTCCGAAATTTGCATCATGAAAATTACTAGCTTCGAAGAGTCCTCTGTGTGTGGCGCGGTGTGCACGTTTTGTTGGAAAGGTCACATCTGACATCGTAAAACAGCGGGCCCTTTTGTAGAGGTAGCCATGTAGGAATCAAGCAAGCCCATCGGTATAATGTCGCGGTGAAGGGAGGAGAAAGGATCTCTAAGTTAATTTTCATTCATATTGTTTATGTACTTATAAGCCAAGCTCTGTTCTGTGGGAATCCTTTCTCATGCCCAGCGTGCTGTTTGGTTCGTCTGTGATCAGAGGACAAGAACGACTGAAAAGGTTCTGAAACTGGTGTTGAGGGGGCTGGGGAGGCGAAAGTCAGTGGGAAGACAAATGAAACAGAGAGAACCGTTCTCGACATGAGAGTAGATGCCAGGTATGGCTAACCCAGATACCAAGAAAGTATATTATAATTCAGATGCTATGGCGGGATCTGCCCCCGAGAACACTTCATGCAGTTTGGGGTGTGTGTGAGGTCAACCTCAAGCTTCTTTCTCAACCATGGTCTCTTACTGAATATGGAGCTCATGGGTTCAGCTAGGCTAGCTGGACAGCAAACCACAGGGGTCCCCTGTATCTGCCCCACTAGAGCTGAGACTGTAGACAAATGTATCCACGCATGTAGCTTTTTAGTGGGTTCTGAGGAACAAACTCAGATGCTCATGGTTACATAGCAAACATTTAACTGACTGGGATATGCTCCAATCTTCAAGGTTGTCTTTCTTATTAATATTTTAGGTAGAACAGAAAATGACTTTCATTCCATGTGTGTGTGTCATTTAACTTTATTCTTTTTTGTTTTGTTTTGTTTTTCAAGGCAGTGTTTCTCTGTCGCTTTGGAGCCTGTCCTGGAACTAGCTCTTGTAGACCAGGCTGGCCTTAAACTCACAGAGATCTGCCTGCCTCTGCCTCCTGAGTGCTGGGGTTAAAGGCATGTGCCACCACCGCCCTGCGATACTTTGTTCTTAATCAATCTTTTTCTCCACTTTCCACTGACTGACTGCCTTCCCCCAATCTCCCTTCTGTTTTGATGTCCCTTGTGTTCCATTACCCTCTCCTGTTTCCAGGTTCCCTTCTCTCTCTCTCCCTGTAGACTTCTTCCTCCCTTTCATGGTCCACTTACAACTTTTCACACACACTCTCTCTCTCTCACACACACACACACACACACACAAATCTAGATTCAGTATAAGAGACAAAGCATGCAATATTGTCTTTCTGAGTCTGGTTTAGCTTGTTTAACATAAAGGAATTTGGAGATGGAGAGATGGCTCAGGCTAAAATCACTTGCTGCTTTTCCAGAAGACCTGAGTCCCAGCACCCACTTCAGGCAGCTCGAAACCTTCTGTAACTCCAGCTCCAGCTGATCCAAAGGCCTCTTTTTGGTATAGAGGAGTCACACTGGGGAAGCTAGAGAAAGTGGGGAGATAAATGAACAAAACAGGGCAGAACTCCCTATATAATAGCATTTTTTTTTTAGAGCATGACAAACTCAAGTCAGCAAGTGCAGAGATTCCAGCATGGCCATGATTTTTGCTGCACTATTCACAATGGCCAAGGTGTGGAGTCAGCTAGCTGGCCACCAGCAGAAACATGGATAAAGAAAATATGGTCCTTTTATCCAGTAATAAAGAAGAATGAAATCTTGACAATTTCAGAAAAATGGATGGAGCTGGAGATCAACAAGCAACTCTGGTACTCATGACCTTGAGTTCCGAAGCAGACATGTAGGCTGCTCAGGTGGTCCCTCCAGGCTGTTTGAGAAGGCAGACAGACACCTCTGGGCCCCAGGGACCATGAGACTCAGTTCATGGGCTCAGTAGCCCTGAGAATGGAATGCTGTCTAGGCTTCACACCTCTTCCTAAGCTGCTAAAGGAGAGGGGCAGAGACCAACCACGTCCTGAAGAAGAGGTGACGGAGAGTGGCCAACGGGATCATCACCACAGCAAGGCGGTCTCAATGGCAGTCTTACACCAGCCACCACTCGCCACATGTCTGATCATGTGATTTAGAGGAATCCCACTCTGTGGAATCCTCTGATGTCGTCGTCTGGCTTGATTTTTAAGTGCACATGGACCACACCTGGCTTCCGCCCCCAGAAGTACTGTTAAGGCTCAGTGAATGAGGAAGTGCCTGCTGATGCGGGGACACAGCAAATACTAAGGCGAGGGTGTGATGATTTTGCTTCCTTCCGGGGATCTCAAATGTTCTCATAGTGAACTGTGTGGAACACTTCAGGTAAGAGTAGCATTTCAGCCGGGCGGTGGTGGTGCAGGCCTTTAATCCCAGCACTCAGAAGGCAGAGAGAGGCAGGAGGATCTCTGTGAGTTCGAGGCCAGCCTGGTCTACAAGAGTTAGTTCCAGGGCAAGCTCCAAAACTACAAAAAAACCTGTCTTGAAAAAAAAAAAAAAAAGAGTATCATTTCAGGAGCGTCGTACCAAACAGGTACTGAGCCTCAGAGCAGCTTGAGAGCCTCTGGGTTCCATCACACTGCCTCTTGGATGAGACAAGTCCCAGAAGGACTGAAAAGGAAGCCCAGGTGGGCGAGTGGGTGTCAACAGGTGCAGGTGCATAGGCCAAGTGACTAAGCTTGGGGACAAACATGCCTCCCTCCCCTCTGGAGGCCACACAAGGTACCTAAGTCCCTCACCCAATCCAGGGCAGCATACATGAAAACAGAACAGCATCAGAGGAAGAGTCCTTTGTGCCAAAGGAAAAGAGACCTCCCCCTCCCAGAAGCACATGGAGCCTGCCTCCCACCTGCCTCCCTCCCCTGTAATTACCTCTAGTAAATTCCCCCCGTCATGTGTTCGCCAGCTTCAATTCAGCCAGGACTTGCGGCTGCCTGGCCCAGGAGGGGGTGGCTGGGTACATTCAGCTTCACACAATCTCCAATCACTGCACCTGACTGGGACACACGCTTGCTTCTGTGAGATTTTCCTTTCAGTCCCAGCCCTGAATGGTGTCATTTCCCAGCTCTAGGCCTGATGCTGGATGCAGGCTTTTCATCCGCCTGAGTCCCCCCACACAAGTGTTACCTGATTAATGCACCACCATGTGACCAAACCTCTCTCTCTTAAGACATACCAACCTGGAAAGGTCTGGAATCAAGGATTTTGATCCCCAGGGGATCACTTTCATGTATTTCCGATAATTCGCACAGCTGCTTAAAGGCAGATATATTCATCAGCTCTAAACAGCCCCAAGTTTGAGTAGCTACACACATAAAGCCTCCCTTATCCCCACTGGCAGCCTTCCTCTGCTGCCTGAGGAGGTAGGGGAATCCAAAGAACTCCTGACCAAAGCTTCAAGGAGCACTTAGAGGACTCTAGAGTGAATCCTTCTTCAGCCAGGAAGATAAACTCTGGGCTCCAAAACTAGGGTGTGACACCCCACATCTGTATCCCCAGCATTTGGGATTCTGAGAAGGGAGGATCATGAGATAAAGGCAGCACAAAGCAAAACAACAAAAATCCCCTTACCACACACCCTCCAGGGCTTTTTAGGAGCCTGGACCACAGCCCCGCAGCTCCATCTTTGTTCCTGGTGGCGTGGTCCAGGAAAAACACAAGATAGTGAAGCCCGAGACCACTAATCTTCACTGTAACAATCCATGGACACAGAATGCTTACAGTGAGCCATCTGCAAGGCTCTCTGGGAACTATCTCTGCACAACTCTGGGCACCACATGTTCCTCTTCCTCCCTACCACTCTTCCTCTTCCTGGTTTTCAAGCAGAATATATGTTTTAGCTTTACTCTGAAAAAAAAGCAACTTGGATAGAACTGGGTTTATTTGGCTTATACTTCAAGGGCACAGCCCATCATTGAGGAAAGTCAGGGCAAGAACACAAGTAAGAGCTTGAAGCAGAAACCATGGAGAAACAGCACTTACTGGCTGGCTCATAGGTTCATGCTTAGCGGGCTTTCTTATATAGTCCAAGACCTAGGGAATGGTGCCACCCACAGCTGGGTCCTTGTTCATCAATGAGCAATTAAGACAATGCCCCACAGACTGGCCTTATAGACCAATAGGCCAATCTGATCTAAGCAATTCCTCATTTGAGATTCTCTTCTCGGATGACTCCATGCTATGTCACCTTGACAGAAAGAGAATGTTAACCTCTAGACAACAAGCATTCTCCTGAGCCCTGCATAGGCCTGTAGAGTGTGACACACCCATGGGTGGGGAGCTCTTAGAAGGAATCCCCAGGGTCTATTACAAAAATTGTGTCCTCAGGAGTCTGGTCACATCAGGGCCCTATGCAGTGGCCTACATAAGGGCCACTCAGAGAAGAGTGCTGTTCAAATTCACGTAGGCTCACAGCTCCTATTCTTCCCTCCCCATCCTTTGTTCCATGGCTCTTGCTACCTACCACAATGTCATGTCTATGTTCTATTGGGCTATTGCCCATCCTGAAACAGTGGAATCCACTCCATTCCCTGTCAGATCCAGCACACTTATCGTCCCTCCCTGACCATATGCTCAGCCCAGAACAGAACCCAACCAGGGACAGCACACACTTAACAACAAGCATGTGTGTGCACACATGTGCACATATGCGAGTGCTAGCATCTGGCTGTATGTGCACATGCATGTGGGCATGTGGAAAGTTAGATGTTCTCTCTCCGTTCTGCTTCCCCATAAGTTGGGGCAAGGGGGAAAGGGCACTTGTCTGCACAGCACCTGTCCTAGTTGCTTCTTCCGGTCAGCTTGATACAACAAAGAGCCATTGATGAAGAGGAAGTCTCAGTTGTGGGACTTCCCCTTATCAGATTGGCCTTTGGCCATGTCTGGGAAACTATGTGTAAGTCCGCGGTGTGCTCCCTAGGCAGGTGGTCCTGGGTTGAGTAAGAAATCCAGCTGAGCCTGAGCTGGCGAGCAGGCAGCAGGCAGCATTCCGGCATGGCTTCTGCTCCGGTTTCGGTTTGCATTTCCACCCTGGCTTTCCTCCACGATGGACTAGAGCGTGTAAGCTCAAAATAAACTTTTCCCTCCCCAAGCTGTTCTTGGAGCTAGTGTTTATCACAGCAACAGACAGCAAAAGAGAACAATGGTCTTGTAGATTCCTGGATGCCTCAGAGACAAGGAGCCTCCCGGTGAGACCAATGCCCACCTGAGAAGTGGTCGTCTCTCCTCATCAGACACCACAGATGCCTCTGTTCGGTTCCTCCTTGCTGCAAAAACTCCTTCCCTGGGGAAGATGTGAATCAACGCCTGCCCCTCCTCAAAAGGTCCTAAAGACAAACCAAGGCACTCTTTGATTCGGCAAAAGTTCACATTGGGAAGCCAATAAATTTATTTTGAGGCTCAGTGAGAAATTACTTACAGAGGTGTTGGCACCCCTCCCCCAACCAGCTTTCCTGGGAAGACTTAAGTCAACACCAATGAGGGTTCCCCATAGGCACATAGATGGAGCCCCTGCTCCAGTCCTCCCTGGTCTCTTATGTACTCCAGCCCCTCCCCCAGGTCATATGCAACATATTCAGGTGGAAGCAGCTGGGTACTCAGAAGACAATCTCCTGCCCTACTCCCTGCTTCTATATAGTGGTGTAAGCTGTCAGCCAGACACACAGGGATGACCCCCAAGATGGTGGTTGTTTGGTTTGGATGACAGTTACTCAGGATGCTCCTCCTTCACTGAGTTGTACAAGCTGCAAAGAGCAGCCCTATGGATCTGTTTCAAAGAGGCTGAGCACCCATGAGGATGAGGAGGGGGCAGAGCAGAGGGGTAATGTTTCCTCCACTTGACCACAGTGTTGTGTGTTAGGAGAAAGTTGCTTGTAGCAGGCCTGGGGGATAGGGATCTGCCTCTGTCGAGTCTCTCTCTCCTCAGCCAGAGCATGCAGCAAGCGCTGACCCATGCCCAGTGGGCCACAGTGGGTATCAAATAAACATATATGCTCACACCTAGCATCGCATACAGGGACAGGGACTCCTCTGTAACCTCACTCTAATCTATTCAGTTCCCAGAGAAAGGAGCTCCCACGTGGGAGACTACGGTGTGGATGTCACATATCCCCCCCTTGGTGCATGTGTTTGAACACTTGCTCTGCAGCTTTCGGACATTGTTTGGGAAGGTGTTTATCCCTTTAGGAGATGGAGTCTCTGTGGGTGTCTGGGCCCAGGCTTTGAAGTTTTCTAGCCCAGCCAAACTCCTGCTCACTTTTCGATTTCCTCCTACAGATCCGGTGTGGTCAGTTTGTCTCCTGCTCCTGTCACCAGGGTGGACTCAGGCTGTCAGTCAAAATAAGCCTTCCTCCCTTCCTCCCCTAATTTGCTGCTTGTCACATAGTTTGCCACAGCTGGGAACATAACTAATTCTGAAATAGAGCCGCCCTCTGTACCCAAAGGACAGAATGGCTATGGGTCTCCCAGTGTCTCAGAGGGACATGATACACAGGCAAGCACCTGGACACTGCCCCAAAAGGCTCAGCATTCATCCAAGGGACCTGTGCCAGGCCCCATGGAGGATAAGAACTGGCCTCAGCTCAGGGATGGAAGCTCCCCAGACGCTGGCTACTCTCCATCTTTACTGCTCTACAGGGCCGAGGCTGTGGGCCAAAGGCTCCTACGTCCTCTCATTGCTCCCCCTTTTGAGGGCCATCATTCCCCCATGCATTTCCACAGTGAACCAGAGATGACCAGAAATGAAGAGGGGCTGGATGATGTCAATGCCACTTATAGTGATGGAGAAAGCATGTGCTAGGCTCTAGACAGCAGGTACCTTCCATCACATGCCCTGGGCCAGAGCTTGTGAGTGTCCCTTTGAGAAGCAGCAGTACTGGCGACAGGATCCAGGACCCCATCCCCACTAGCCAGGCGCCCTGCCACTGGGCTATACCCCCAGACCCATTTTTACCTTATATTTTGAGATAGGGTCTCATTAAGTTTCCCAGGCTAGCCTTAAACTCACTCTATAGCCCAGGCAAGCCTTGAATCTGCAATCCTCCTGCCTCAGCCTCCTGAGAAGCCAGGATGTCAGGCCGGAACTACCAGGCCTGGGTTAACCTGTTTTTCTCTTTTGTTAGGATCTGAGACATTCATTCATGCTCAGGGTGACTGGAGGAAAAAGCCGAGCTGCAACAAGACCCTCAGCCCCCAAAGTTCCCCCCACTACTAAGGTATGTTTGATTTAATCAGAATGGGGAGAATGTCTTCATGAACCTGCCGCCTCAGATTCTGACCCAGGGCCTAGTGGAGGGAGGGTCTCTGAAAGCCCCCTTCATGTCGGCTTGCTTTTTTCTCAGCAGCATGTCAGCTGGGTCCCAGTGTGATGGCTTATTTAAAATATTGGGGAGAAATAAGATTCCCTGTGAAATTAGTTGTCGGCAGCTCAGAAACTACTAATGATGCAGAGATAATAGGGGATTTGCAGCAAACATCGAAGCTGCGCTGTGATTGGCAAACACAGCTTCACCCCCTGGATGCCCAGGGCCCCAAGCTTCCACAGCAAGACACGTGAATATGCATGAGCTGTGCACTTGCTGATCCTGCTCCAGGGGCAGCAGGCCCAGGGCCTCCTGGTCAGAGGCTCAGCACTTGGCTCTGACTTGTTGGAGAAAAAAAAAGAAAAGAAAAAATGATTAATTTGTGGGCTTTGAGAATGAAAAAAAATGTTTGCTTTCCCAGTCCAGGAGAAAACCTGGTCCTAAACCAAATTCCCTTTTGAAAACAAAAACAAGATTTGAAGATATGGTAAAGTGCTTGCCACACAAGCCAGAGAAACCAAATTTAGATCCCCAACACCCGTGTCAAAAAGCTATGCATAGCATCGCATCCCTGCAATCCCAGTGGGCATCACATGCCTGCAATCCCAGTGGGGAGATAAAGAGTTGTGCATGGCAGTACATGCCTATAGTCCCAGTGGACAGTACATGCCTGTAATTCCAATGGGCAGTACATGCCTGTAGTCCCAGTGGGCAGCACATGCCTGTAGTCCTAGTGGGCAGCACATGCCTGTATTCCCAGTGGGCAGCACATGCCTGTAGTCCCAGTGGGGAGACAGTAACAATTGGATACCCAGAGATCACTGACCAGACAGTCTAGCTGATCACAGGGTTCCAGATTCAACGACTGACCTTGTCTGAAAAAGTAGGGTGGAGAGCAATCAGAGAAGACATTCAATGTCAACCTCTGGCCTCCATTCCCCCCAACACACATATCCTACAACACATGTTCACACAAACACACATATACATAAATGTCACACACACACACACGAGAGAGAGAGAGAGAGAGAGAGAGAGAGAGAGAGAGAGAATGAAAGAGAGGGGGGGGAACCTGGAAACCAGCAGGAATAGAGATGGAAGGAATCTTACAATCTAACCTGGTCCCCAGCTCAGACATTCTCAGATAGCTCTTACTGGGTACCATCAAGAGACTGCCTGAAACCTTGCCTGTGTGCAGATATGAAATGGAAGCTGACCACTGGCAGTGTGAGTGAAGCCCCCTATTAGTAAATCACTAAACTCTTTTTTCCTTGTTTTTATTAGTTGAGAACTTGGTACAGTGTATTTTGAGCATATTCATCCCCTGCCACAACTCCTCCCTCCCCCAGTCCCTCTTCCCTACTCTGGTGGTTTGAATGAGAAACGGTCCCAAAAGGATTGGGTATTTGAACACCTGGCCCTCAGTTAGTGTTGCTGCTTTGGCAATGTTACCAAACCTTAGGGAGGGACAGCCTCGCTGGAGGATGCATGTCACTGGCAGTGATCTTTGAGAGCCTATAGCCTCACCCGACTTCCAGTTTGTACTCTCTGCTTTGTGTTCACAGTAGCAGATGTGATCTCTTAGCTTCCAGCGCCATCACACCCGCCACCCGCTGCCATGCTTCCCCAGAGTCATGGTGAAGTCGGCCCCCTCGAGAACTACAGGCCAGAGCAGACTTTTCCCTTAAGCTGCTTTTGGTCATGGTGTCTTATCACAGCGACAGAAAAGCAGCTACCACACCTACCCATCCAACTGTGTGTCTTCTTTATTCCATTTTAAAACATGAAGTCCAATCTGTGCTGCTGATATGTTCTTGAATGTGTGGTCTTCCTCTGGAGGAGTGTGGTTAACCCACCAGAGCCCATACCCTTACCAGCAACTATCAGTTGCCAATAGCTTCTTAACTCCTTACCTCTCCACTCTTTTACGCAGGTCTTGTGCTTCCTGTCACACCACTGTGAGTTCATATATATGCCTGCCTTGATGTGCCTTGGAGTCATCCACCACCTCTCTAGATCCTATAATCTTTCTGCCCCCTCATCTACAATAACCCCTTAGTGCTGGGAGGAAGATTGTGACAGGAATGTCCACTTTAGGATTAAGCATTCTTCAGCCTCTTATTAGCTGCACCTTGACAAGTTGTGGGTGTCTGTGTTAATCACGATCTACTGAGGGAAAAAAATCTGTAATGAGAATTGAAAGATGCACTAATCTATGGGCATAATGATAACTCATTAAAAGTTGTTACAATACTGTGGTCATTTAGCAGAATAATAAAGGTAGTTTCTACCATGGGACCTAAAACCTCTCAGTTCCAGGTTCTTGACCCTGGAACTTGATATCAGGGTCAGGTATGTAAAGCAGGTCATAAATCCAATCAGAAAGTGGGGGTTACTCCCATGACATTTGTGCCATTATTGCACCAGTGGGCATATGTGAGCATATGGAGGCCAGAGGTCAACATCAGAGATGTCTTCCTCTATGGCTCTCCACCTGACATTCTGAGACAGGATCTCTCACCAAACCTAGAGCTCACCATTTTGGCTAGCCTGGTGTCTTAGTTAGGGTTTCTATTGCTGTGATGAGACACTATGATCACAGCAACTCTATAAAGAAAAAAAGATTTAATTAGGATTACTCATTTACATTTTCAGAGGTTTAGTTCATTATTATCATGGTGGGACATGGTGGCATGCAGGAAGGCATGCTGCTGGCTACATATTGATCAGAAGGCAACAGGAAGAGGTCTGATATACTGGGTGTGACTTGAACATACCTGAGACCTCAAAGGCTACCTCCACAATGCCAAACTTCTTCCAACAAGGCCATACCTACTCCACAAATCACAATTCCCAATAGTATCATTCCCTATAAGCTTATGGGACCACCTATATTCAAACTAACACATCTGACTATCCAAAAAGCCTCAACAATTCTCCTACCTCTACCTTCCCAACATTATGATTATAGGTGCATGCCACCACACCAACCTTTTTACATGGTTATTGGGGATCTGAACTCAAGTCCTAATGTTTGTGCAGCAAACTGACTGAGCCATCCTTCTGGCATTGGTTGTCAGTTCTAATATCACCACTGTATCCACAGACCAGAAAAACAAATGAGTCACATGCTAAAGAGCAAACAATAAGAATCCTCATGGGACTGTTGAACCAACCTCCATCTTGAACTTGAAATCCATCTTATAATAAAGATAACTAGATTCATTCCTATTTATGATTAAACCTGTTTCTCAAGGATTGTGGTATGTCCCACCTGTAACCGTAATTACAAATGGTTCTGTACTGCCTGTTCCTGGAAATGGCAACAATGTCTTTGCTTACTATGACCACCTAAAACTACCTTGTTATGACTGTTGTTATGACTACCTTGCTATGACCACCTTGCAATCATGTCTCTGTTTCAAGAGGTCATTATGACAAACTTGTTGTGCTTATGTTCTGCCCCTGCAACCCTGCCTATTTTGCCTGCCAAAACCACCTACCCATGAGCTATTAAAACTTTGTCTTCCTTACATCCAAGGCTGACCTATTGACTCCCATCTTAAGGTGAGGCAGCCCATGTACACAAATAAAAATGCTTGCTTTAATTAATTTGGCTGTGAGATTTGGGCCAGTGGTCTTTCTCCTCACATCATTGAGATTAACAGAATATCTCACAGTATTAAATGGTCCAAACCCACGGAGCCTGGGTCTTGTCCAGGCAAGATTCACTCCTTATTATGCACAAACATGTGCAATACCAGGTTCTTCTTTGCCCCAAAGCATGTCATGTGGCCAAGTTACAGTCAGTGAGTTTCTGGCAAAGAAAGAAGCACATGCAAATGGCATAAGTGTCAATGACAAGTCACCTGCATAATAAGATACCAGAAAGTCTGTGGCTAAATACGTGTTTACATGATAAACAAATCACTATGTATTGCATGTTTCTTTCCTTCACATCTCAACACATTTGTCACTCAAAGACAGAGGCCCAGTTCTGCAGAGTCCCTGTAATCTCCAGCCCTATCTCCACCCTCTTTAGTTCTCAGATTAACTCTTTGCAGGCTAGAGGCTACCAGGAATTTTAAACATGTGCCATGCCTCTGATGCCTGGAAAGATCTCTTCAGAGACAGAAGAGCTAAGAAAATGCATATGGCCACCATACCCAAAGTGCTTGTACAAACCATGCCCAGAATGTCAATCACTTAGTCAACATACACAGTGATGTTGATACCATAGAATAGCTTGAGACTTTTGTCTAAGGGCTGCCCACCCAGGCAGACAGTCCTCTTCTATAAAATGAGAATAAATTACACAAGAGTCAGGGAGCATTGCTGTTCAGCTCCTTCTTCAGAAAGGTGAGAAGGAAGTGGGGCTCAACGATGGGCTATGGCCATTATGGTTCAGAATGTCTGGTGTATTTCCCCTGTATTTTCCTTATTCTAGTAACAGACCACATAGATGTTGGTTGTTCTGACCACATAGATGATCATGTGACCCATTCCTGAGAAATCACACTAACACAGAGACTGGAGGAGAAGTAGGTGAAGGTTCCAAAGAGAGGCCATCAGGCCCCTTGCTGGGATACCTACATGAACATAATAAAAGCTTCTCAGGACTGGAGAGAGAGATGCATCCATACAGTGCTTCCCCTGTAAGCATAAAGACCTAACTTCAAACTACCCAGGGCCCATGTAAAAGAAGCCAGGCATGGTGGCATACGTGAAATCCCATCATGGGGGACACAGAACCAGGCAAATACCTGGGACTCCCTGGCTAGTCAGCTCAGCCTACTTGGTCAGTTCCAGGCCAGGGAGGGAGACTGTCTCAAAAACTAAGATTGATGACATGAAGAATAACACCTTCCTCCATGTAATGCACAGGCATGTACATGTGCACCCAGATACACATTAACACACACATATATACAGAAAAGATTTTCTTTCTATAGGCAGTGTTCAATATATGGGATTATAATGCCTGTGGCTTCTACACTGTCTGGGTAAAATCTGAAAAATGAAGCCAATCAAAAACAAGAAAGAAACGTGTATACTGGCAGATCCACCTTCCAGCTCCCTGTAAAGTTCATCTTTCCCCAGTGAATGACCCATGATCCTTTGCAACTCTGTGACCTAACAGATTTCCTTTGGTGTGATTATTCTGAAGTTGTCACTGTCACCGAAGGCATTCTGGCTTGCTCTGGCTCTACTCCAGGAAGCACAGATATGTATCTTTAATCACACTTAGCTGTTTGATGGGATATGTTTAGCATTTTGTACGAGTTCCTTAATTTTGTGTTTCTCCCTTTGCTGCTTAAAATGATTAATTAGCTTAAACTTAAAATGGATCCAATTAAAGCCAGATAGTACCTATTTTTGTCTCACTTGTATCCAAGACCCTTGCTTTTTATCACTTGTATCAGGACTTTAATTTGCCCGTATTCCCCTCTTTATAAAATATTAAGAGAGAAAGTGGAATAAAATGGTCCAGTAATTGCTTGAGCATTGCAGTGAGGACAAGATTACAGGCTTCGCCAAAATTGAGCCAGTAGCTGGCAGGCAAAACCAGGATGCAATCACCCGGTGTCAATTTGCCAACTAATGTATATTAAGTCTGAATTTACTCTGTTCAAGGAAGTGAGTATCTGTAAGACATAAAGAAAAAGGGAGATTTGGAGGTGAGACCTCAGAAACTGCAACTTAGGTTGCTCATTTCAGTTCCTACCATCTGGGGTAGCAGACCAGACACTTCCCATAGCATCCAGAGGTGGGTTTGCACCCTGTAAGGAACTGGCAATTAAAAACAGTGTGTCTATCTATGCTCATGGGGTGAGAAAAGATACCCAAGTTTATGGCTCTGGGGAGAAGAAACTTATATAAAAATAAAGCAATCATTAAAGTGAAGGTCTGGGGGCCCAGGGAGGTAGGTGCTCAGTTTAGGAAGTATTTGTGCTGCAAACAGGAAGACCTGCTTTGGGTCCCCTAGGACGGACACACACACACACACACACACACACACACACACACACACACACACACACACACACCAGAGACCATAATAGAGAACAACAGCTGATAGACAGCATCGGGTATTCACAGCATCCAGCCAGGATGACTGGAGTAGCCCAATTGAGAAAGCCAACAAAAGGTACCTTCATCAAGTCAGGAGTTACAACATCCATCCAGCAGAAATCAACAGGGAAGTCCCACTGAGGCCGTCAGCTGGAGTTCCTCGTTGGGAGTCCGGGGCAGAGCAAAGCGTAAGCCGCTGTTTACTTTACAGAAACATCTAGACCCCAGCTATTGCCCTTGTCACTGACCTGTCCCTAAAGGATTACTACATTGCAGGAAACAGGAACAACCTATGGGTCCTCAAAAAAAGAGTTCATCCAGGTGATGCTCAATTTCCTTTCACCAAACTCTAATTAATTCAGAAATATACCTACCAGGTGCTAAAATATACCCACAGTGTGCTAAAAGCTAAAGCCAGAACCCGGGGATAAAGCATGGAAGGGTTATTTATTGCTCTAGAATGAGCCCCATTCTACAAGGTGAGACGCGTGAAAGAACAACAGTGTTTATAGCGCAAACAACGTCACAAAAGTCAGGAGCTGGACAAAGAGGGGCTGGCGAGATGGCTCGGTATGTGAAGGTGCTTGCCACCAAGTCTGACCACCTAAATCTGTTCTGGGGGACCCACACGGTAGAAGGGGAGGGTTAACTACCAAAAGCTGTCTTCTGAGCTCTACACACCTAGTGCAGCGTCTTTGCACACTGAGCCCTCTTCCTTCAGCCTTTGACAGACTTCTGTTACTTAGCATTTATACCATATGAGCCTCACTCTGTAGCCCAGGTTGACTACAAACTCACAGAGATCCTCCTGCCTCAGCCTCCCAAATGCTGAAGTTACAGGTGTGAGCCATGACACTTGGATTACCAGAGATGTTTACTTCTGTTTCTTTTCCCTTGTTTAAAACATGCTTGCAATGCACCCATGTGCACATGGACACAGTTTTGGAAACTGGCTTGGCCATTTGTCATGGGCAAGCTCTAGATGAAAATGTGACCTTTCCAAGCAAAATAACTCTGCCACCCTCCTTTCCCCATCTTAAATGTCAAGTATTGCCACTCTGTGACTATTTTTCAACAGGTGTAGAAAAATAACATCAGGAACTAACTAAAAGCCACATTTAGTCATTAAACAACAACAAGCAAAAACAAAGTCTCTAAAGTTCAAGCCACCCCTCTCTGTAATGACCCCTTTGTCCATTTCCCTCCTGTTTTTCCTCTGACAACTCATGGGGCAAGGTGAGAGTTGGGGCCTGGTCTCTAGATCCTGTCTGAGCTTATGTAACATCCCACAATATATGTCAGGATAGAAAACTCAGTATGGATGTGTTCGTCTTGGAGATAGAGCTTAACAGGATGGAGACTAAGTCCTACCCCTGAAGAACGCCATGTGTGCCGCCTGTCAGGCTGCTGAAGGTCCCAAGGTGAGCAGTAAATGAAGCCTGGGGACACTGCATATGGATCATATCATAGTTGTGGGCCACAAAGATGGTTCACTAGGTAAAGGCATCGACATCAAAGCTCTCTGCCAGTTCTCTCTGATGAAGACCCTTGCACATGGTGAATAAGGAGCTCTACTTCCACTGAAGATGAAAACTGAGCAACACCTCAAGGGCATCCAAGGCATCTGAAGATCCAGGAACACCCCTGGGGTTTAAATTCTTTTTGACAAATCTAGGTTTTGTTTTCTTCAGTTCAAGTCAATGAAACCCAAACTCTATCATCTGGTCTTCTTCCCCAGAACTTGGAGCCCCCTCTTACAAGAGCTCCAGTAGGGACATGCCTGGGCCCAGAGAGGTCAGTACTGAAGAGAAATAAAACAGAGGGAAAGATAAATGTAGCCTACCAGAATTGGTGTCATGGGTAAGTGCATGGCCATCAAGGGTCTGCCCATTCCTGGGGCCTGCATCCCTCACATCCTCCGCTCACCCACTGAGTGAGCTACATCATGCACATTGAAGGTCACTACCCAGCAAGATACTGAAGCTCTGTGAAATTCTTACCCACTGTTAGCAGAGGGGTGGCAGAGGCAGGAAAACCATCAGCCCTCTTATAACAATGTAATTATTACTCAAAACATAAAGAGTCCTTTTCCCTGATGATACTAAGAGAGCCTTGATAATACCTAAAGCTATTAAAATGCCCCAAATTAATGTTTTGCCACTTCTTTCGTGTTTTAACTGTGTAATTGACTTTGGGAATATTGATCACCACTATTTTCCTGACAAGATGCACCTAACTCAGACTGACCACAAACTCTCTGTGTAACAGAGGATGGCCATGAACTGCTCACCCTCCTCTCCCACCTCCTGAGTGCCTGGACCACAGGATGAGTCACCACGTGATGCTGGGATGTTGGGTCCATGCATTTGCATGATAGGCAAGCATTCTACAAACTGAGTTTGCAGAATTCCGCATCCCTTCCCTCCCTTCTTAACGACGTTGTTATTTGTGGCATTTTGCCTCACTTCTGAAGATTTGTAACTTTTATCAAAATCGCTATTTTGTGATCTATTGCTTTGTGCTCAAGGCTCTAGCTTTTCAGACCTTTATAAATGATTATCTTCCCCTTTGTGGATACAGACACACGCACAAATCATGAGTCAAAACCTTGATTTTTAAAAAGGATTATCCCTGCAAACACACACGCACACACACATACACACACAAACAAGTAAAAGCAATCTTTGAAGGGGGTACTAGAAAGATGGCTCAACTGTTAAGAGCATTTGCTGCTCTTGCAGAGAACCTGAATTTGGTTCTAAGCACCCACAACAGTTGACTCCCAACTACCCAACCCCTCCTATTGGCCCCCACAGGTTCCTGCACTCACATATACCTACCTACCTACCTACCTACCTACACACACACACACACACACACACACACACACACACACACACACACACAAATATAAAAGGAAAATAATTTTTGAAAAAAGTAAGAGACATAATCCATATATATGGATGTTAGCATGTCCGTCTCAAGGCATTGGCTCCGCCCTCCCCAGAAGGCGGGATCTAATTAAAAATAAGGGGATAGTAAGTCCTGAGCCACTCACACCCCTCTCCCGCTGCTTCCTGACCACCATGATGTACAAGCCTCCTCTGCCACACATGCCTCTCATACACCACCTCAGGGCCTGGTGACCAGACTGATGCCTGTGAACCCGTGAGCTGAGATTGGCCTTTTCTCCTCTCACACTAGGTGTCTCTGGCGTTCTGTCACCACGATAGGAAACTAACCTGGCAAGTGGGTGTAGAAGCTGCCTTGTGTTGGCAGTCCCCATCACCTCTCTCATATGTTTATTTGTTTACTAAGCCTGATGATCCAATTAGGTGAGAAAATGTCATAGGGAAACGGCAGTCTGGCGCCATTGTGTGGGAATAGGACAGGATCAATTTCAACTCAAATTATTAAAATTACACAGCCGTGAAGCTGAACTTACAAAAGAAAAAAACTAGATTATTTCTAATAGCAGAATTTTTTGGCATCTTAATTTGAGTAAAAGAAAAGGTTTAAACAGATTTGAGGGCTTAAATACTTCTGAGGGAAGTGGAGACAGCAAAGCCGGCATGTCTAATTCACCTAAAAGTAATTAACCAAAAGTAAGTTAGATCATTATTCCCTCCAAGATCAGTGTTTTAAAGGGAGCTGATTTATCTGCACTGATTGGGGTTTTCAGTCCCAGCAGAAATGGAGGCACTTGCTTGTTAAAGGGAACACAGAAGTGAAGCCCAATTAGGCACAAGCCATTCTTATGGAAGAAAAGATAGAGCCAGAGAAAATAAATGCTCACATGTGCTCAGAGGGACAAAAGCAAAGCACCCAGGAAAGCAAAGCAGTGTTTGTTGTTGTTGTTGCTGCTGCTGCTGCTGCTGCTGCTGCTGCTAACCTGGGTTCAAACCTCAATCTGGGAATCTATCATAGGAGAATAGAGGACATGTTTCTAACTTGGCCATTGAGTGCAATCAGCTCTTCACAGCTAGGGGCATGCAGGGACATGGGAGCACATGGAGCAAGATCTGTCGTGAGTCCCACACATTTCTAAGGCTATATATTAAAGTCCCCAGCCCAGGGTTGAGTACCTGGTTTAGGAGAGAGTCAGGCCTTCAAGCACGGATAGTTCTGGTCCCCACACTCCACTTCTGAAAAGCCATGTGCACGGGCGTGCATTTGTAATTCTACGCTGGGGAGATGGAAGCAGGAGGATCCCGTGGCCTTGCTGGCCAGCAGCCTACTCCAGGCCACCCATATTTTAGAATCTAAAATGGGCACTGTTAGATCATAGAGGATCCCATACAGAGGGGATCAGCCACTCTATAGCCTTTCTAGTTCCTTCCCTCAACCCCTAAGTTCCTCGAATGTAGCAGCCCGAGGTAGTGATGGATGATAAGAAAAGTATCCTGAGTTACCTCATTTCCTATCTAGCACTTTCACCCATCCTTTAAACCCAGAGCTCCCTGCCCAGTAAGCTCACAGGTCCCTCCTATCTAAGCTCACAGGTCCCTCCTATCTAAGCTCACAGGTCCCACCTATCTAAGCTCACAGGTCCCTCCTATCTAAGCTCACAGGTCCCTCCTATCTAAGCTCACAGATCCATCCTATCTAAACTCAGATACCCTTTCTCTCTAAATTTCTAGAGTCAGAGAGATAGCTCAGCAGTTAAGAGTGCTTGCTTCCCTTCGAGGACCCAGATTTGGCTCCCAGTGCCTACACCATGCCTCACAACTGCCTGCAATGCCAACTCTGGAGGACCTGGCACTCTCTTCAGGTTTCTATGGGCTCTTTATGTATCTGGTGCACATAACTAACACAGGAGCCCACACATACACATAAATTTAAGAATAGTGAATCTTCAAGGGGAGTCTCCTTTGTGCTGTGGATTGCTGTAGGATCTCCTATCCCAGCAAAGCACCCAGCCCCACCTCTTTTCCAAGGGGATGTCACATGATGCTAGACAGGAAAGGAGAGGTGACTGAACACAAGGCTATGTGCTCAACCCATTTCCGGGCACCATATGTGATTCCCCTAGATCCCATGTTGAAGATAACTCAGAGGCACTGATGAAAGGCAATTGCTCACACCCCCCAAACCAGGCCCTCTGTCACGCCATTATTCCTGGTCATGCTGCCCCCAGACCAGGGTGGGGGTCCCTGCAGATGGCTCACTTTGCTATTTGGCACCAGGTAAAATGGTCCATTGGTTAGTTTCCCTGGCTCAGCTCTTCTCTCAGAGACGTGAACAAGAGATTCCCTATACCGCCCATCCCTGATTGGAGCACAGTGGCAACTAAGGGGTCCACAGAGCCTCAAACCTGTCAACCTACATTGGTAGTTTTATTGCAATCAACCAAGTTGATGCACACATAAGGGCAGCCACGGGAGTTCCCAGCAAGGGACTGGCATCAGAAATTCAGCCACGTATGGTCCCAGCCTTTGTCCCTATGCCTCCCAGTGAGACTAAGGGACGTGAAAGGCTCTTGGGATCTTTACCGGCTTATACAAGGACTCTAAGAGTTTCTTGGTCAGACTCTGCCTAGTGTGAACAAGGCTTTGACTTTCATCCCCATAACCACAAATACCAGCATGGTATCACAATCCTGTAATGCCGGCACATGGGACATGGAGGCAGGAGGACAGAGGTTCAAGGTCACCCTTGGCTATGTAGCAACTTTGAGGATGGGTTACCTGAGGCTCTGGGGGCGGGGAGGAGAACAGAGAGGAAATCAGTGACTATTGCCAGGTTTGCGGGAGGAATCAACAGGTCACCTGAGACAAGGATGAGCCATAGACTGTCGTCAGTAAAACTAGTAACAACAGCAAGAATAAACGGTGTGTTTCTATGTGTCTTTACCCTTCTAGGAGGGCTCCAAGGATTTCAAGGAACTAACCCTCCTGGGCAATGACCGGATTGCCAAAAGTAATAGAAGGGCCCATCTTTCTAGGGAGGCAGGAAGGTCCTTAGGAAAAAGTTACAGAAGTGGAGCAATTACCTTGGTGTGGGGTTTCTTGCAAGGTAAAGACTACAAATGGAGTCTTTGGAGGGTTGCACAACCTAGAATGAACCGAATCTGTAGTTCCTGATGGGGAGCTTGTGCTGTGTGCAAATTATGACACTATTCCCAGCCTTGGCCTTGAAGTCAGCCCTGAACAATTCAGAGCAGAAGGGGCATAGAGGTAGGGGTGTGCCCAGCTCATCAGTGGAAACACAAGAGGGCCAGGCAGAACAGTGTGCAGGAAACCCAGGGCAGCAGTTGGGGAGCTGGGCAGCCAATCTTACCGCTGCTTGACATGTGAGGGCTTCCAGACTCTCCTCTACTTCTTCACAAAGGCATACCCAAAGTTACCAGAACATTTAAATGTTGAAGGAGAACTGGACAGATAGCTCCATCTGTAAAACACTTGCTGTATACATATGGGAACCTGAATTCCAACCCCAGAAGCCATGTAAAAAAGCAGTGACAGCTGCTCTTCCAGAGGTCCTGAGTTCAATTCCCAGCATCCACATGGTGGCTCACAACCATCCGTAATATAATGGGGTCTGATACCCTCTTCTGGCCTGTAAGCAGTCATGCAGAGCACTCGTGCCTAAAAAAATACATAAATAATTATTTTTTTAAAGACTTGCTTGATATGCCATGCTTTATTAACACCCATGGGAGGTCTGCCCCTTTCTGAACAGAAACAGAGAAAGAGTAGTTTGGTGGAGGAGTGGGAGGAGGGAAAAAGAAGAGGGGAGCAAGAGGAAACTGTGGTTGGGATGTAAAATAAATGAATAAATTTAATTATTTTTTAAAAGAGCAGCCACACATGGTAGTGTGTGTTTGTAAGCTCATCTATGGGGAGGCAGAGACACGAGGATCCCTGCTGCTCCCTGGCTGACCAGCCTAGTCTAGCCTACCAGGCAAGTCCTGAGGTTTGTGAGAAACCGTGTTTCAAAACAAGAAAGAAGCATGGAAGGATGGGTGAGAAAAGGGGAGAGAGGGGGGTTCAGTGGCCAAAGAGCAACTCCCAGGACGCCCTCTGGCCTCCATGTGCCCATGCTGCATACTTATCCGCCTACACATGAACAGTAACACACATGCACACAAGTCTAGTAAGTAGAGAATGAAGGACTGAGTGCCCAGGAATCCTGGGAAGATGCATTTAAGGAACGGCATAAAGAACCCTTCCATGCCCCTGAGTTCCTGAGCAATAACCATGGACTCCAGGCAAAGGACAACAACCTTGCTGTATCTCAGAGCCATGTCACTTTCCCTTTCTCCTTAGGCTAACATCAGAGCCTGCATCTGGCTGCTCATTCCACTGGGGCATATGTCAGCCGTGTCTCTTTAAGTGATAAGTCCAGGGGCGGGGGCGCTTCTATGGACTTCACAGTGTCTATTACAATTACTCTGACATTATAGGAAAAAAAATCATAATGGGCCACCAAATAGTAGTGATCCTGGGGGTGGTCATGTTGCAAAACAACTTGATTTACAAAAATGAGAGTCAGAGGATCCTAGGAGATGGTTCAGGGGGTAAAGCGCTTTCTGTGAAACCATGGGGAGCTGAGTTCCAGCCCCAGAAACCATATAAAAAGCCAGATGTAGCTATGTGCTCCAGTGACCCCAGTGCTGGGGAGCAGGACACGAGAGGATACCTCGAGTTTGCTAATCAGTTGGTCTAGCCAAATGAGTAAGTTCCAGGTTCAGTGGGATACCCTAGCCCCCTAGTAAAGTGGAGAGCAATACAGGAAAATACCAGCCTCCATATGTCCATGTAAACACGCATGCCCATGTGCACCCACATATATACAAATAAACAAAAAAGAGCTAATCCCATGGAAGCAAACTCAAGAGCAGAGGGGCGAAGAAAGGGAGAGAGAGACTCCAGTTCCCAGCACTCCGACACAGGACTCTGATGAGCTCCACCAACAGCTCCACCAAGCCATTCCTTCACACAAGGATTAGTTACTGTTACCTCTGCCCCGCACTAGAGACAGAGCCATGCTTGGCCCACTATGCCCCCACAGAGCTAATAGACCAGGGGTAGGGGAAGAGAATCACTTACTTTTAATGCAATCAACTCCCACTATCTTGATAATCAGACAAAAAGAAAACCTAAGGAGGAGGTAGATTCCTAATATCTCAGACCCGGGGTTTAACACCAGGATCAGTGCCCAGAATTGCTATCTTAAGCCCCTAGAGCCCAGCAGGTGTGGTGGAGATAGTGACGCATCCGTGCTACATGGAAATGGGCACTGCAAAAGGTAAATGCCATTTTGTTGGTTGGTTGGTTGGTTGGTTGGTTGGTTGGTTGGTTGGTTGGTTGGTTGGTTGGTTGGCTTTGACACACAGCCTCTCAGTGGGACCTGGGCTCCCAAATTCTACTAGATTGTCTGGACAGATTGTTTGGGGAGACAGAGACTGGAGGACATAGCTGTGCACGTCTTAGTTAAAATCACTGTTGCTGCAATGAAACACAATGGCCGAAAGAAAATCAGGAGAAAAGGGTGTATTTGGCTTATACTACCACTTCATACTCCATCACAAAAGGAAGTCAAGGCAGGAACTCAAGCAGGGCAGGAACCTGGAGGCAGGCGCTGATGCAGAGGCCATGGAGAATGCTGCTTACTGGCTTGCTCCTCATGGCTTGTTCAGCCTGCTTTGTTATAGACCCCAGGACCACCAGCCCAGGGGTAGCACCACCCACAGTGAGCTAGGACCTCCCCTATCAATCAATAATTAAGAAAATGCCATACAGGTTTTGCTACAGCCAGATCTGTTGGAGGCCTCTGTCAATGAGGCTCCCTTCTCTCAGATGACTTTAGCTTGTGTTAATCTGATATAAAACTATCCATCACCCCCAGAGATGCTCCTGTCTGTGCCTTCCCAGTGTCAGGATTACAAATAGGCACCACCACGCCTGTCCTTTTATGTGGATTTTGGGGATCAAGCTCAGGTCCTCTTGCTTGCAAGGTAAATACTTTACTGACTGAGTTGTCTCCCTGGTCCCTCAATTTTTAATGATGTCATTGTTTTGACATGCCTAAACCCTCCTGTACAAGGTTTGGCAAGAAATGCCAGGTGCACACTTTGGCATGGCTGCAGAATGGCATGCTCACTTTGGTTTTTGAAACAGAGTCTCACTAACAGCCCTGACAGGCCTCAAATTGACCTCCTTCCTGCCTCAGCCTCCCCCACTTTCCCAGTGCTGAGATTTTGGATGTGTTCCACTATGCCCGGCTAAAGCATCTTCTTTAGAGCCCTGATCCTGCAAGCAAGGTTTGAGCCCAGGTCTCTAAGGGACGTGTCCAGGACTGACTGTCTTTGTGGAAAGTCCAGCAAATGATACCATGCTTCACAGAGGTGACCAGGGACACAGTAGAATGCCTTGCTCAGGCCTTATCACGGGTCACACCACAAGCTCCTAGCCCAAGTCCTCTGTGAGTTTCTGACAGCTGCCAGACAGGCAAGGAGCCCTTCTTTGTCACTGGTTAATGGTGTGTAAAGGAAGGCAGTTCTCGCGCAGTTTGGTCACTCACGGCTGATGGAAAAGCTCCATCCAGAGGTGGCACTGTGAGATTTTCTATGCAATTCCTCTGGAGCAAGAGGCTAACAGGATAAGATCGCTTCCTGTTAACTAGCTGGATTATGAGTGAAGTCCTGGGGTTGCAGCCAGAGATGGGGTCATAAAATCAAGAGCTTACCTTGCAAAGCAATCTAGTCCAAGCCCCATGTCCTTGGACCCTTCTCTCAAGCCTGCTAATCTTGTGCCGAACATGCTCATCCCCAGACACTTGCTGTCTAGGAATTTAGGCCATCTGACCTTAATGAGCCCCATGCTGCTATGGGCAGCCAGAGTAGCTAGAGCCTGTCAGTCAGTGTCCAGCAGACTCTGCAGTGCAGAGACACTGAGGCCAAGGCCATTTCCAATAACAAACAATGCCTAGGACTCAAAGTCTCAGCAAGGGACCTCTCTGGACAGCTTACAAACTGGGTAGCTTTCTTGTGTCATTCTTGTACAATTGCAACCCAAGAAGGCTGGGGAGACAGCTCAGTAAGTAAAGAGCTTGCTTGGCAAGCAGGGAGACCTGACTGTGATCCCAGAACCCACCTAAAAATAAGCTGGATGTGATGGTGCATAATCCCAGGGCTGAGAAGGAGGAGATAAGGAAGGGAGGCCCTGTGCTCACTGGCCAGCCAGCCTAGCCTCATTGATGAGCCCCTGGTAAAACGGAGAAACGCTGGCTCAAAGAGCAGGGCTGATGGCATTCTGAGAAAAGATACCAGGGGTTGACTTCTGGCATCCACATCCACACATGTGCACATGCAAATGCACGCACATAAACAAAGGTATGAAAGAATAGAGAGAGGGGGGAAACTACAGAAGCCAGAAGCATCTTGTTCCACCCAGGGTGGCAGCTGGACTCTTTCCAAGCAGCCTGGCCTCCCTGAAACCAAATAACTGGAAGCTGTTGCATCCATCATGGCCCAGTGCCCCCCGCCCCCGCCCGTACACACACATGTGGAATTCTCCAGCTCCCAAGACCCTTCCTAACAACCGTGAGGCTGGGTGATCGATCCACCATGCACTTACATCTGAGCTCAGCAGGGTCCTGATACAGGCCACTCTGCGGTGTAAAAGCAAATTATACGACAAAAACCAACCCGACTCACCTTCCTAAGCTGTCCTCAACTGGGCTCAAACCAAGATGCTGAGCGTGACCAGTGACTAAGCGGTGATGCTAGAACTGTCACCAGTTGATATGTGAGTGGCATTCATGGCACAGCAACAAGTGAAGTCTTGGGGACTCTTTTTCCCTGTTCGCTCTGCATAAAACCTGCAGAGTGAGGCTGGCCTGTTTGAAACACTCTGTGGAGGTCTGAACCTTGGCGTGCAGAAATATGCGGCTTGTTAAGGTATTGGCTTTAAGAAGCCTTGGTACAAATAGGCCCACAAATCCAAGCATAGGGCCACCATCAAGTCAGGGCTTCCTTTATGTAACGTTCAAAGACAGATAAAAGTGAGCTACAGAGGGGGAACACTGAGCAGGAGGCTGTGGCAATGGTTCTGGGGGAAAAAAAAGACAGAAAAGAGCCTTTCTGACCTAGGAGGAGGTGACTCAGCGGCAAAGATGTAAAAACCCATCCTGCTGTACACTGTAGATGTGTGGTGTAGCTTGGGGTTTGCTTAGGGTTTTGTTTGTTTGTTTGTTTCATTTTTAAATTATTTGTTTTAGTGTGTGTTTTTCCTGCATATATGTATATGCATCACACGTGTGTCTGGTGCCTGTGAGACCTGAAGAAAGCATCAGATCTGGAACTTCAGCTATGCATGTTTGTGAGCTGTCATATGAGTACTAGGAACCAAACCCAGGTCCTCTAGAAGAGCACTGAGTGCACTCCCCGGGCCCCAGTGTATGTTTATGTGATACGCACATTGCATCTCAGTTTTAAACTCTGTTACCCATTTACTGGGTAACTGCTGTGCACTTCCTTCATTGCTGGCAATGTGGTCGGGGCCAGAGAAAAGCATGGCTTCCCATATGCCACCACAGCTGAGCCTGTGCAGTGTTGCGAAGGAAGACAGGTCCTTCCCTCCTCTTGTCGCTCTCATGTGACTGCGGGTCACCTAACTTGAGCTCTGTAACAGCTCCTCAAGCAATGAGACTTGTGTTCTCATTCCCAACCCTAGATAGAGAATGCAGAAGTAAAACAAGACAGAGCCTGAGGCGTCCAGAATGGCAGCACTCGGTGTGTGTGAGCTGGAAGGAAGTTGGAGGGGACATCGAGGCAAGCACTCCTGTACCAACACCCAGATGCTGAATTGAGCCAGGCCCTGCCAGAGAATAGCAATAGGACCTCCGACTCGCTGTGACCCCCTTCCTCTTGGAGGCAACGGCAGTTCCTAAGAATGGCCACCAGGTGGCAATGTTCCTTGTCTTCCCTTAGGTTTCTTTCCATGAGAGAACCAGAAGCTGAAGCTGGAGACTTCAGGAAAGAGAAGGGTCCCATCTAGGAAGAGGCCTGAAGATAACAGCAGGGACCACAGAAAAGCTTGCGGGGACACGGAGCCAGGAAGGCATCCATGTTGTCCTCCGTCGGGCTTGCCAAACAGACACCCTGCAAAGAGAGGTCAGGCCAGGGAGAGAGAGGAGCTGAGCATCCCAGTCAGATTCGCCTCAAGAAGAGGTGCAGACAGTTCTATGAAGGTTCGGACACAAGCCCAAGGAAAGGAGGCCCCCAAACACAGTGTTTTATCCACGGAGACAATGAAACGCCACGCGCCGGACAGCAGCACGTCCTTAGGGAACCTGTGAGGATCGGGTCAACAGGAACTCCCTGTGTTCAGAATAGTAGCTGGCAGCACCTTGTCAGAGCAACAAACTGGTAGTGCCATGCCCTCTCTGTCACCATGGCTGGAAGCACAATTTTTAAAGGCATAAAGGAAGACATTTGTCCATATAGACAGACTGTCTTCAGGGTCTGAGGACTTGAGCAAAAGATACCCAACAGTTGATCAAGCACACAGGGTCAAATAGGCAACCCTTCTTCATCCTGTTAGGTCAGACCAGATTACAGACAGACCTGTCTTACCACCATCATCTGAGAGACCCGGGTACCAAGTGCTGACTCCACCCATCTCCCATCCTTGTCCACCCTCCTGTCTATATCTCTGTATGTCTGTTTCTCCTGTCTCTCTTCCTGACAAGGTCTCTTTCGGTAGCCTAGACTCACTACATAGCTCAGGCTACCTTTGAACTCCCAATTCTCCTGCCTCAGCCTCTCTAGTGCTGGGATTACAGGCATCCATCACCAGGCCTGGATCCCACCCATTTTCTCTCCCTTTGCAGCTCCCGGTCTAAACTCCAATGGCTTCCCTGAATCGTGCCTCACTGTGGCAGGCATAATATGGGTCTATGTGTGGGCACCATCCCTTGTCTGATCATGACAGTGCCATTGACAGCAATATGTGCCCCTTTAAACAGCACCTACGCAGCTCCACTTGCCCAGAGCATCCAGCACTGGACCTGCATGCGGCAAACACTCTCTACGTGTGTCTTCTGGCTGTCGGTACAGGATGCACACAGGGGCTGGGGGTGGAGTGCTGACAACGAGGAAATTAAAGTGTTTTGAATCATGGTGCAAATGAACAGGGAGATAGATGGTTGCTGTCTGATAATACACCTCTGAAGAGCCTTAAAAGAAATCAATGAAGCACAACATCAAAGTCCCGGGAGTTCTCCACCGGCCGCTGATAGACAGGCTGCATCCAGAATCATTCAAATGTCTAAGTAATTAGAACATATCAGGATGACTTGGTGCCATTGAACTGAAATTGAGCAACATAATGCTTCTGAAGCTTCCAAGAGCTTGGGGAGGAACACCAGAAAGATGAAAGTTGCCCAGCAAAGCCTCCCCACATGCCCAGAGCATCCTGCCCAAACCCCAAGGATGAGCTGAAAAGATATGAACTTACTTTTGAACTCATGGCCAAAGTTGGTATTTATTTTTTCTAGATTCAACAGATCTGCAGTCCCAGCTATACAGAAAAACAAACAAACAAACAAAGACAAACTGCCTTGTGCAGACAGGAGCCCCTCCCACATCTGAGTCCCATTTGTCCATCAGCGAGTCTCAGAAAAAGGTAAACTGAGAGCCGGTGGGCATTTTTCCCACCAAAGGAAATCGTCCAAATAAGCTAACCAGTGCTCTCTCCAGAGGGCATGGGATGAGAAAACTCTAGCCTGTTTCCCTGTGTGTGAACAGATGGAGTCACCATGGACATCAGCGCAGGGCCTCCCCACAACATTAGAAACAGGGCTGGGGACAGAGTTCAGTGCACAAAGCACCAGGTTCCATCCCAAACACCAAACACCGTAACTTGGAATGACAGTATTCGCCTGTAACCATGGTGTGCGTTGAGGCAGAGGAAGGAAGAACAGGAATTCGATGTCAGCATGAGCTATATGAAACCTTATCTCAAAATATTAAAAGGCATTTTTAAAATTTAAAACAAAACTATTGTATGATCTAGGTATGCCACTCCTGTGTATTTACCCAAAAGAACCAGGGTGCACAACACAGGCATACTTGCCCAGGAAAAGCAAAGACAAGAATTCTAAAAAGAAAGGCCTGAGACACCACGCCCTCCTAAACCTGGAAATCAGAGGCAGGGTGCAGGTCCCAGACTTTCTGCCAGAGAAAGGGAGACATGGGCAGTATGGGGAAGAGACTTCGTGCCCATCTAAGGAACCCATTGTCTGATACTGGCTGGAGACAAGACTGACTTCTGGATTTGGAGAGCAACTAAGGATGAGCCAGGGACTTGAAACAGTTCCAGGAAGCAACCACGTGTGAAGGCCCTGATGATCTCACCATCTGACATGGAGCCCAGGCCCAGGCCCACAACCCCAGTGGGTTCCCAAACATCTCCCACAAAACCACAGCCTGGGGCATCTGTGGAGCAGGGCCTAATGTTCTGGGGTCCGTATCTAGAAATGGAAATTATCTCTTGTAAGGCTAAGAGATATGGAGACAGAGATAAGTCCATAAGGTGTGCTCTGGGCAAACACGAAGGACCTGAGTTAGATTCCCTAGAACCCATGCACGAGGCCAGACATGGTAGCATGTGCATGTAACCCCAGACCTGGAGAGGCAGTGACAGACAGGTCCCTGGGGTGAACTACTTCGTGAGTCCTAGAAACCTGAGAGAGCCTGTCTCAAAAAAAAAAAAAAAAAAAAAAAAAAAGAATGGATGATGTTTGACATTGACCTCTGGTCTCCATACACCATCATACCTATACACACACAGAGACCCACAAACACACAAACACTCAGGAAAGTCTAGAGGCAGGAAACTGCCCCTTGGGCTGCAATACCTTCCTGCCATCTTTAAACCATCAATCTACAGCAACCTGGACAGTGGCCTAATGCAATGCATACACTGAGTAGGTGTGGAAGTGGATGCAAGACTCGGCGTGCATGTGACAAGGTGGAGCCCACGTGTGGACTCTTGTAAAGAAGCCATCAGCCTTATGCCAGGCTATATACTTAGAGCTGCATAGATGCATAGGCACCGTGGGCCTCAAAGGATGTACATCGTGGTACAGGCCCCACGATGCCTGAAGGAGACCGACCATTGCCAGGCCATGATGGGTTTCCTTGCTTGGGGCCTCAGTCCTCCTACCCCAGCTTCGGGCAACATGTAAACCAGATGACCACTCCCATAGCCTGCAGGCCTTCTGGTGCTGTGGGGCAAAGGCAGCATCCTCGCAGTGGCCTGGTCCTAAGGACCTCTGACATCATTTAAAAGACCTCCCTCCTTCTCCGAGCTCCAGCACTCTGGCAGGCTTACAGCTATCTGGCTACAGGGCCTTTGCACATATCTGATCTTCTGTGTAACCCCAGAGCTCAATTCATTGGTTACCACTGGGGGAAGCTTACATGTCCCAACAATCTGAGCCAGGTTTCAATGTAGCGTAAGTCTTTTCCAGAGTCACAGTCTACCACATGGAGCACGTGTGTAGACATACACCGGCATGGAAATCCACTTAGGTCTACTGCCTACTCTGAACAGAAGTCTCCAGGAGGGTGAGTTCAGAAGCATTATGGGTCACATAACCACCTCAACAGGCACACAGGATATATGATGGCTACCTGACATCAGATGGATGCATGCAATCATGCTTGGATCATATGGTAGGTGCCTGATATCAGATGCATGAAAACATAGATACATGAATGACTAAATGCATGACCACACGAAGTGATTGCTAAATGCATAGCTATGTGGCTGACTGACTGCATGGATGGATGAATCATTAGATTTTATTGACAGTGTTTATTAAACTGACCGTTTGCATCAGTCAAATGAAGTTGAACACACTGGGACACAGTCCAAAAGGCCATCTCACGGTGAAAGGCTGATATAAGAGCCACAGGAAGCAATGCAGGCTGTGTTGGCTGGGTGGCAGGCCACCCACATGGGAACCCACTCAGCCTTAAAATACCTCAGCACTGAGATGAGGCTGGACCTGCAGTAAGATGTGGATCAAGTCATACAGGAAATGGGAAAAGAGTTGGGAGAAGCAAGTCAGAATGGACATGGCCAGTGCACCCCTGCAAGGAAGAAAATGAGATCCTGGGAACCCACCCCTACAGCAACCCAGATGAGAGAGGGGTTTCTCAGCAAGCCTTGGAGGTGAGCTCACAGTCCTAGGAGAAGCTGGGCAGGGAAGTGCTGGACAGGAGAAAAGTGCTGCAAACCGGGTGGATCATGTGACACTGAGGAAACATGGCATGTGGGAATCTGATGAGACCCACCAGCCCCATGCACCTGCACCACAGAGCATGAGTTAAATCGGCACCAAGCTGAGGAGACAGGCAGGGGCAGAGTGCTCCGTGGGCAACGTCAGAGTCGCTCTTACCCTGAGAGCCATCTCACACCCCGTGAGTGTTCAGTCACAGGTCAGAAACATTTAGCGTCTGCCAGTTGCTGCAGTACATTTAATACAAAGCCACATGCCAACCTCACGCTCCCATGTGGACACACGGCAGAAGTGGTTCTCCTCAGCGTAGCTGTGCACCTGTTGACCAACCTACCTGTGACTGGTCACCCTACCTGGCCTCCACTCCCCTGACTGCAGATTCCTCAGAGCCCACAAATGACAGAAGGTCATGAAGCATTGTCATTCCTAGCCTGGCTTGTGTGTGAAAGCCCCCATGTCACTGAAGACCAAGCCTTAAAGTTGAAGTCATCGCACATGAACAAGTTTGTCGTGTTACAGAGAAATGCTGCTTTCTGTGTGTGGTACGTGAGAAGGCAAACACTACTCAAAGGGCTTGGGCTAAGTTTTCTGCAAATAAATTCTATTTTTCAACTTTAATTCTCAGTGTTTCTACTTTCTATATCACAGAACACATTAAAAAGATTTTAGCTTTTATTATTTAAAGTAGTACCCATGCCAGAAGCAAAGACCTGTATTTTGAGATCTGTATTTTATTTACAGCCAACTTAAGTAAGTAAGATATTCACCTTTGCAAGCAAGTTCCAGACCTAGGACATTAGCCTAGTGAGACTTGCAGGCACCAGGCTTTTAGAAAACATTAACATTTTCCTTTGATAGTCAACAAGCACAGACTCTCAGTATTTACTTATCAGCTACGGATGTCTCCAGGCCTGAATTCCAGCAGACTTAACACCCCTACCCACCCTATGCCCTTTGCTATATAACAGCTTCTGAGAATAATAAACTCGCAGCTTGATCAGAAAGCCTGTCTTGCTGTCATTTCTCCTGTCTCTTGTCCCTTCCATTCCTCTCCCCTAGGTTTATCAGGGACCACTGTTCGTATCCCGCTGGCCGGGATATACCCAGCCAAAGACTGCAAGGCCTGAAATTTTTTTGAACAGTGCATCATGTGACAGTTTATTATGTATGTATGCAGGTACTGTGTGTGTGCCGGTGTGTGGCAGGGGGAATGTGTGGAGGTGTACATGTAAACACAGGTGTGGGGGGGTACCATGCAGGCAGGGGAGAGCATGTGTATGTGTAGGAATGTGAGCTAATGCAGGTATGTGTACAAGCAGGTGTGTCTGCAGGGGTATGTGTGTGAGTTTTTACAGATTGTACACAGGTGTGCATGTATGGAGTGCACGTGTGGGTGCAGGACTATGTGATATGTGCACATGCATGCGTGTGCAGGTGTATGTGTACATATCCTTGTGGTATTGTGTCTTAGTTAGGGTGTCTATTGCTGTGCAGAGACACCACGACCATGGCAACTCTTGTAAAGGAGAGCATTTAATTGAGGGAGCAGTTTACAGTTCAGAGGTTCAGCCCATTACGATCATGATGGCAAGCATGGCGGCACACAGGCAGACATGGTGCTGGGTACATCTTGACCAGGAGGCAACAGGAAATGACCTGTGATACCAAGCAAAGCTTAAGCAAAAGAGCCCTTAAAGCCCATCCACACAGTGACACACTTCCTTCAACAAGGCCACACCTCCCAATAGTGCCACTCCCTAAGAGCTTATGGGAGCCAATTACATTCAAACTCCCACATCTTCCTAATGCCCATAACAGACCCTGATTCTCCTACGAACCTCTCCTCACTGCTAACACACACGGCTTCTCCTCCCTTCACTGTGTGAGCTTTCAGGGACCCCTGTGCCTGAGAAGGCATCAACTCTTCACCTGTTGAGAGGATTGGAGATTCACAGTGGGGCAGGCACATGAGGCTGAGAAGACACATGCCTGTGCGCATGTCCCTGAGGACACAAAGGCCATCCACTCACCCAAGTCTTCCAGAAAGCCCAGCTTTTGGGCACATCAGCACTGACACCTGTTGTTGAGAGAAATGAAGGAGGGAAGAGACCAGGTAGATAGACTCCCACCCTTTGGGAGGTGGAAGGGGGCAGTGAGCTGCCATGCAAGTGAAGCCTGGGTAGGTCTCGCATTGCTCTGTAAGAAACACAGAAGAGAGAGGAGAAGGCTGTAGGGAGGGCTTGGATGTTGGCACAGAGTCATTGGAGAGAAAGCTTTGTGGAGGGGATGTGGGAATCAGAAAGAAGCCTAGAGAACTGGGGAGAAGCTCAATCAGTGAAGAAGGGCTTCCCCCCAAGAAATGAGCTCACTCTCCAAAACCCATGTAAAAAGTCAGACATGATGGCGCATGCTCAGTCCCATCACAGGAACAGTAGAGACAAGCAGATTTCTGGGACTCTATGGCTGACAGGTTCCAGACCAAGGAACAGCACCTAAGGTTTTCCTCTGGCTTTTGCATGTGAGCATGTGTACCTGCATATACCTGAACACAAGTACACACACACACACACACACACAAGACATCCAGCAAGGGAGGGGAATAATCACACTGTTTGCCATTCACACTCTCTCCCCAGCCCCTGGCACAGTGCCACACACAAAACAGGTGAAGAAGCAGCCAGGTTAGCAGTCTGGAGAACAGCGTTCTTGACCAACAGTTCAGTGCCTCGGGTGAAAAATAACTGAGTTGGAAAGCGCATGATCCTCAGGACCACTGGTGCTGAGATTCAAAATGCAAGATCCATGGGTGGGGTCACCCTCAGCCCGTGCTTCACACTTCCAACAGTGTGGTGCTGGACATGCTTTAGATTCTTCTGTCTCCTGGGTTCCCATGAGGGAACTATGAAATCCTGTAATCTAACTTCCCCTCCACCCTGGAGGTCTGGTTTCCCTCCCTAGTGTGCGTGGGGTGGGGGTGGGGGCTGTCATACATACATTTTTCCTTTCCATCCCACATGATAGGGAACAGAAGTTGCTCACTACATTTTGCTGGTGATGGGACAGCCTCACAGCACACTGGAAGTTCACCGTGAAAACACAGACTTTCATTCAGGGAAGTGAGCTTCCATCTCCTGACCCAGGCACTAAACATCTCACCTCGAAGGGCTCTGTGCCAGGGAGGGTGGGCCCGAGTGCTCTTGCCCACCTGCATGCTCACCTCAGAACCCTCTCCCCTCCCCGCTGTCATTCTCCTCCTTAGAAAAACCATTCCTGAGAACCTTGGGCTCCCGCGCAGGACATGTTTGCTCCCTTCTCTCCTCTTTGCCGCTCTTGATTAAAAGCCCAGTGTGATATTTGTAGTTACCAAACATCAATATTTGGTCTGGATTTGTGAGATTGAGATGGGGAAAAGAAGAAGCCTGCCTGGGTCTAAAGGGTGGGGGAATTCTAATGAGACAGATCGCATTCCTGATTAGGACACTGAGGGAAAACTGGGCCTCAGGAGGTTCTGTGAAGCTGGTAGCTGAGCTCGGGACCCACACTGCATTTCATCGAGAAAACAGCTTCTGCCAGAGGGGAGGAGACAGGGAGAGTCCTGGCCAACCCAACAAGTCAGGATTGGCAGAACCTGTAACCCCTTTCCTGAAGGGGCTCAGATGAGAGCAACTCAAAACAGGCAGAGCAGAGATGATGACAGAACCAGCTAACAAGAAGATGCTGACTCCCAGTGCCTCGCTACTGGCACAGCTCAGGTCTGTTGGCTTATCTACATCGGCTGGCACTACCTCATAACCAAGAGTTAACGCTCCCTGGAGCCCTTTCCTAAGACTTCACCTCTACTAACTCATGCTGTCCTGCAGCAGCCTCATTCACCAGCGGCTTTAGTGGGGGAGAACACGACCGAGAGACATCTGCTCGCTGGCCCAGGCTCACACAGCCAGAAAGTCGCAGAGCTGGGAGCCGATATTCTGGTTCCCAGGACCACACTCCTCCCCTTTGTCAGCAGTGGATCATCACCAGAATGCTGGTCTCTGTGACACAGCCTGGCTCACAGGTCCCAAGGGGCACTGCAGTCATGTGGGAAGGAGCCTCAGTTCCAAAGCAAAGATTTGACTCACGTTAGTTCCCCAGGTCAGGGGAACATCTGTGTGACCCTGACCAGCAAAGCCCAAGAGGACCCCTGTGAATAAGCAGCAGTAGCCACCCTTGCCAGTAGAAGGAGCTATAATGACGCAAATGTCCCCCACTGGCCCATGTGTTGAGCACTTGGTCCCATTGGTGGCGCTGTTTGGAAACTTGTGTAATGTTTAGGAGGCAAAGCCTTGCTGGAGAAAGCAAGTATTTAGAAGTGGGAGGGGAGGCTTAAAGGTCTTTTTAAAGTCCTGCCCGACTTACTGGTCTTTCCCTGCAACCACAGGGCTAGCTGCCCCTCAAGTCCTGGCTGCCATCCCTCTCCTGCCATGGATGGACAAACCCTTTCCCACTTACGTTGCTTCTCAGCAGGTATTTTGCCTCCAGCAATGAGACGAGTTACCCGCCCCTGGCCTATCTCCCATAGCCACGCACACAGGATGGAAGCCTTGTTTCCCAGCAGGTGGCATTGTTTCAGGAAGCTGTGTGGCTATTATTAGGAGGCAAGGTCAGAAAGGGGGTAGGTCTTAGTTTGAAGGGCGCCATTTCCTGATGCTCTCTGCCACCCTCTGAACAGCTCCTTCCTGCAATTGGGGCGCCCCCACCATGGTGGAAACCCCTCTGAAACAGTGAACCAAATGTTTGTCGGCTAACTAGCTTAGCCCACAGCCCCACAAAAGTCATGAGTAAATCCCTGGAGGGGGTAATCCAATCATGCAACAGAGTGTAGGTCAGCAGTTACAGGGACTAGTGAGGCCTATGGGAACTGGAGCCGTCTCCACGGGAGAACAGTGAAGGAAGGAGGGCAGGTCCTGTGCAGAGCAGGGGCTCATTTGCTTGAAGCTCCTAATCAACTCAGTTACGTATGTCAGTATCTGCTTTGGAAAGCGAGTTACTCAGATTGGGAGGGCTGGGAAAAGGACAAGGGAGCCTTTTGTGGAGTCCCCAATTGACAGGACGGGTTGTCCACAGCATTTCCGTAGCAAACATTCCATAGGTGCTCTCTGGCTCTTACCTGTCCTGTCAGGACAGGAAGGGGAAAGAAGGAACAGACTCCTTGCAGCCTAACATCTGATGCTCGTGAAAACCTGTCCGGCTGACCACGTCTCCGCTAAGCACAGACCTCCTTAGAGGTTCAGGGAGATCACTAAATGGGCTTGCCTTTTATCAGGCAGGAGGCAAGACAATGACAGTGAGGATTGTCACAGGGCAGCAGACCAGCGAGCCAGCAAAGCCGAGAAAGCTGAAGCCACTTACACCTCCTCCCTGCCAGCCTGGCTTGCTTCAATCAGAGCCATGTGGGCAAAATCATGTGTGGCATTTGAAGGGAAAGAGTTGAAGCTGCTGGGTCTCGGTGCCTCGAGTATCAGCTGTGTCCTTCTGCTCCCAATGCCCTTATCTCGTCAGCACAGAGCTGCTCTGCAAGCTGAGCCCCTCTGAGGAGTGTGTTAGCAATGAGAAGCACAGCATCCCCAGAAGCCCGGGGGTCCAAGCACGGACCCTACAACACTGTCAGTTCCCAAGAGGGACAAGAACTCCTCCAGTCCCTCAGGCTCCTATGCCCAGTCCCAGGGGACAACTTTCCGAAGCGCCGGTCAGACCATGGCAATCTAACACCATCAAACTGTTCAGAGGACCTCATGCTAATCAGGGCAGACACTTAGCTCCAGCCCCACTGACCAGCTCCAGGATGACCTGGCTTCTGACATCAAGGCACACACCCATCACCTCAGGCTGGAGAGGCTAGAATTCACATCCATGTTGCTAGCAGCACTGCCACACCTGTGGAACCCCCTAGCCCTGGCCAGCGTCACGCGGACTCCCGTTGTTCTTATAGAGCTTGCCTCCTCTTCCAGGAAGCCTTCCCTGATGAGATGTGTGTGCTCTCAGTGAGGATTCTATTCTGCCTCAGCTAAAGAACAACCTGGCTGTGCCTGGGTAACATAGTTTATTACATTCACTCTGTTTTCTGGGGAAGGGCTGGCTCTTCCTCATCTAATTGTCCTGGTAATAATTATGGGGTTTGCAAGGAAAAAGAAGACAGAAATGAGAAGGGGGTGGGGAGACAGAATGAGGGAGGATGATGGGACAGACAGTCTCAATGGCTAAGATCAGTACAGCCCCAGGGATTACATAAGAACCTTAGACCAGCCTTCTCTAAAGAATTATGATGGGCATGATATCTGGGCCATAGTTAAAGGTGAGCTCACACTGATGGGTGGTCTGCCATCTGCAGTCAGGGGATAGCAAAACAGAGACAAGGATGGGGGCCAAGTGGGGACATGGGAGAACTTGCCTTCAGCAGTTCCCTTGTCCCCTCATGCAGGCTACTGGAGTCTATTCCCATGGAGAGGCCCACGTAGCAGGTGAGGCTGACCTGCTGGGCAGGGTTCAGCTGCAGCCAAGGGAAAAGGAGTGAGTTCTGGGACATCAGAAGTGAGGATAGCACAGTGCTGAGGATACTGGGAATAAGAGGGCAGTAATGTGTGGGAATCTCCCTGAAGAAAGGCAGTAAGGGAAAAACTGCATGGTGGCTTGTGCTGACTGCACAGTTTCTGCAAGACACTGGAAATGGGGACTCTGGAGCCTCTCTCCCTTCCTGCATCCATGATGACATCACTAATCAACTATGCTCCTCCTTCCTGCTGAGAACACATAGTCCTCTGTGTGCTTCGCCTAGGACTGGGCTCAACTGCCATTTGACTGACATCCATAAACAAAAGGCCCCTGGTTTCTGCTCCTGGGTACAGGTGGCGTTATGGAGATCCGAGAGCCAGTTCAGAGGCAGGTTGAAGCCCTTGGCAAGTTGCTGGCAAAAGCTGGAACACCATGGAAGTCAGAATGCCAATTTTTCTCCTGTGCTGTGTTGCTTCTTGGCGTATGGACTGAGGCACAAGCCTGCCTGCCAGCATTTGTGGCAGTTGCAAGCCAGAGCAGCAACGCCAGTCATACCTGCCTCCTGAGAGAACCTGGCTCTTCCCCCAGCCTCAGAGAATCTAACACCCAGCCTTAGTCACTTCCCTACAGAAACAGGCTGCGTGCGTAGGCCCAGGCGCACCCAGGAAGGAGAGCTTTGCCTGCATCCCTCTGAATGACACAGATCATTTTTGCTAAATTCCGAAAGGTGGCAGCATTCTATTAAATATTCTTTTGCTGCTGAGGCTTCAGTAGGGGGCCTCCTGGCCAAAGAAACCAGGCGGGAAGTGAAGACTCCCAGAAGAAAAAGGAGATTGGCAGCAATATCACAAAGAATGGTCGGGGCGGGGGGGATCTGGTTCCTGCAAGGGCGGAAAGAAAGAAGAGCTGTACACCTGGGGAGGGAGCAGGCTGTGCATCTTGGGAATGTCTCTGTACGCATGGAGGCCAGGGCGGCCCCGAGTTCTTGTTGTGGATGGTCCTTTTCGTTGATAGAGGGCGGGCCTGCAGACTTAATGCATGATTGCTGGGATGCATGTACACAAGCTGTTCTAGCCGCGAGCTCTAGGGACTGGCTCTGAGAAGGAACCTAGGCTGACCTCAGGATACCACAGCCTGTAGTCATGGTGACGAAATAAGCAGAGTAATAGCTCTGTGAACACATCTGTGAACAGCGATGGGGCTGTTCACACTCACTCACACAGGTTCCACTCCCCTGACATCCCAATCACTGCCCCTCAGGCCTCCAGCTGCACTTGGCTTTGGGTTGCTGTAGGAGGCTGAAGATTGACTCCTCCAAATTGGAACTATTCAGTTCAGAAAACTGACCAAAGGGGTGGTTTTCCTGAGCCATCCATCCATGCCGGGAAGAACTTTCAGTGACTCGGAAGCAGCTTCTGAGGCACCGGTGTGCGCTCCTGGTCATGGTTTGAATGCAAACTGTCCACACAGGCTCTTGCCTTTGTCCCCAGCTGTGATGCCATTTCAGAAGCTTGGAGAACCTTTAGGAGGCGGAGCCTGACTGGGAGAAACCGGTCACTGGTTTAATGACCCAGCCACCCTTCTATCTGCTCTCTGCTTCCCGACTTCAGGCACAATGTGCTCAGCAGCCTCACGGCCCTGCCACCATGCCTTCCCCAGCATGGACTGTAACCCCTCCAAATACAAGCCAAAAGGCACCTTTCCTATCTTAAAATGCTTCCTGTCGGTCACTCTGGCATAATCAAATAATTAATACAGACGAAATCCTTCTTGGGCCTGTGGGTGATCCAACTGGGGTGAATACATGTTTCTTTACATCTCCCCAGGAAAAGTCACACAGCACAAGGACACAGGATACATGTCATCCTTGAACTGTTCAAGAGAGGGAGGGAGACAAGCATTTGAGGCTGAGAACAACTTCCCGTGTGCCGAGTCATGCTGGCTGTCACCATTACCATCCCCGTATTTCCAGTGCCGGTGAGAGCCCCCTCCAGTTGGCAGTGCCAACTGAAAGGACCAAAGTCAGAGAGCAGAGCTGACTGCTCCCAAACACTGGTGCATGGAACTGGTAGAGGGAATGCCAAGGCCTTAGGCAGGCTGCTTCTTTGGGGCAGACAAGGACTGAATGCCCACCACAAGACCATAGCCTGGTCTCAGAATTCTCATTTTCATTCCTCCAAAAGCTGTCAGTATTAATACTGACAAAAGCTAAACTTCCATGCCCCATCAGCTGTTCTGGGAGGCCTCCTTACCAGCCCAGAGAGGACACTTTGTTTAAAAAAAGACACCATCAATATTATTAAGACTAAGGAAAATAACCACCCACTGTACAACAAAAAACAAAAAACAATAATAAGGAAAGAGTCCAAAGAAAAATGTGCAAACCTTCTCGCGAGCTGAGCTTTCCATCTGCCTTGCTGACATCTCTCTCGGCTCTGAGAGCAAGAAGGAATCTATGAATACAATTGTGTGCAAATGGAACCATGTGATAAATTCTGTATTTCTCCCTCAACAATATGTCACAAGCATCTTTCCAAACCAATAAACATAAATCCTCACCAGAGAATCCTAGCAGCAGCTTGGAATTACTTTATATGGATGCACACAATTTGCTTAAACAATGCCTTATTGATGGATATGGGAGATTCATGTTTTTATTCAAAGCATTTTTGCTGCTGCAATCATCGGTTCAGTAAATACACAGATGTGTCTTCTCACACATGCACTGCCATCCCCCAAGGTACAAATATCTGGTATTTCCTAGGTTCCCATCTACAGGCTATGGCATTTTGGATTCTGTAAGAAGAATGCTTAGTATATCAAAGAGTGAACAGGCTTAGTAGATTAAAGAGTGAACATTTGGAAATTCATGAGAAAAATGGCCTGCTACAAACGGCTGGCCCAACGTACGCTGCCTGCAACCAAGGTCACAAAGATCATGCCCTTGTGCCCATTCGATGGTATTCCAACCAGGTCGAAGACTAGCAGCACTGAGGATACCAGGGCTGGGGAAGAAGAAACAAGTTAGGAACCTGAGTCTTCATAGCGTGAATCTCAGCAAACCCCTCACCCCACAGCCCTCCAGAGGGACCAGGGAATCCATGACATCTTCCTTTCCCAGCTCTGTCGAGTGGCGCTTCAGGCTACAACACCTGCCATTCACATGGCTGAAATGCTGGGCGCTCTTCTAAGCACCACAAAAATGAAAACTAACTGACCTCAGATAACTAACTCAGATGTCAACCGCTAGAGATGACTTCACTAGAGAATTTCTCAAGTGTCTAGTGATGCAAAACTGCACCTGGGCAACAGTCCAGTTTTTCCTTTCAGTTCAATCCATTGATTACCCCAGTTAGTCAACAGCTAATTGCCAAGCGGGCCTGGGTGTCTCTACCCAACGGTGGGGTCATGCCTGTGTCCCAGCATGGCTGGGGTTGGCTAGGCTAGGCTATGATCATTGTCGGTCATGTGTATGAACTGAAAATATCTACTGAAGATATCTACAACACAAGCTGGTTCCATCAGAGCCTAACCCACCACAGGCCAGAGCTCCCCTTCATAAGCATCTGTACTACAGTGACTATTAACAGTAATCACTGCTGATCTTCACTATCAATTCCACAGGATTGAGGATGACCTAGGAGGCACAGTGCTGGGTGGCTCTGTGAGTTTCTAGATTGGGTAAACTGAGAAAGGAATACCCACCACCTTAAATATGAGCGGAACCATCCTGGGGTCCTGGAATAAACAAAAAGGAGAATGTGGGCTGAGCACAGGCTCTCTTCTGTCCCTGATTCCTGGCTACAGTGTCAGTGAGTCCATCTGCCTCTACAGCCTTCCTCATGATGGTGGACAGTTTCCTCTCAAACTATGAGCCAAAGCAACCCTTCCTCATTTAAGTTTCTTCCTTTTGGATACTTGGTCACAGCAATGAGAAAAGCAATGGAGGGTGAGTTTGCTCACTCACAGAGGGGCACAGAAGCAGCACCTACCACATGGGGTCACTGAGGGAGGCGTCGTGTGCGTAGACAGGGCACACTCATGCAGCCACGGTGTGGGATGGGAAAGTCATCACGTCCATGTCACTTCTCGCTGTCCTTTATTGCCTCTTATCCATCATAAGAGAATGTGATTCATCGTGAAAATGTAGGTTTAGGGGGACAGATGGAGACTAAGTAGCCATCTCTAGAGATTGAAGTTGGCACCGTTTGGGACACAAAGAGAGAGAGAAAGAAGCATGTGAAATATGAAAACCTAAATCCACAGCTGACTTCAGCCAGGCTGACCCAACACCAGCCAATGCAGTCCCTCCCCTTCATCCATTCTCTACCACCACCTGCTGTCTTGCCAAACCCACTCTGCTGTTGTTGCCACACCATGTTCAACTCAACTTACTTCTTGAATTAACTAAGACCCTGCAAAGGAAATCACATACTACCATCCTAAGTAAAAAAAATCAGTGTAGCTTGTTGTAAATACAGAGAACAGTCACAAGCTAAACAGATAATGGTGACAGAAAGCCAGTGTGCCAATGGAATGAAGCCCACAGCCCCCAGCAATCTCCAGACAGGACCCACAGAGGAAAGGCACCAGGCAGCACTGAGCAGCACCCAGGAGCTTCTGCGCAGGAGACCGCAGAAATGTCAGGGCAGGAGGCTCAAGGCTATGGGCCCCATGGGTGATCCGCAGAGGCTGCTTGGAAATCTAGCTCCAGCCAGCATTGTTCACAGTCACGTGACCTGAGACTCCCAAGTCCAGAACCACAATGCATTAACTCAGTGTCAGACAGTATCCCTACCGTCTCGTGACAACCAATGGCAGGAACATTTCCCCTAGCCAGCCAAGGCCTCATGTCAGCAAGGAAGATGCCCTACTGTGGCCCCTTTGCCAACCAATGCTCCCCAGACCCCTTTCCAGTTGATCCCAGTCCTCCTTGGCCAGCAATACTGGGCTTCCCACTCCCAGAGACAGAGGTGTGACCTGGAGGACTCCTGATGGAAACTGAAGGAGGGCTTAGAAACCTCACACCCCTCAAAGCCTGTTATGTCTCCAGCAAAATCTATTTCACATTTTAAAAAATCCTGCCGACTGATGAGTGGGAGTGAAGAGGCAAAGAAGGATGTGAAACGCGCTTCCAGCTCCGACCCATCCAGCAAGTACTGCCACTTACAATATCTTGCGGGCTACTCTAGGCATGAGGGAGGGATTCTGGGTTGCTGTGCCCAGAGTCCTAAAACAAAGCCACAGAAAGGATGAAGGCTCCAGGGACAGGAAGATTCTAATTTGGAGTAAAGTGACTTAGTAAAATGCCTGATCTAGTTACCCTCTGTGCCCAGCCAGTCCACTCTGGAGTCCAGGTCTGCATGACCCACTGTAGTGGCCATTAGCCGTGTGGCAGGTCTGCCCCAAACTGTGCTTTCTTTAAGTCACACTGGCTTTTGAAGACAGCATGAAGAGATCCAGGATAAGACATATTATTAATATTAATATCTCATTAATATTTCTCTATCAATTAATTACATGTTAGAATAATTTTTAATAATGTATAAAAACTGTTTAAAACATAAATATGTTATGAGTATAGAAATTTAAATTTATGATTACAATTAATTTAATCTGTTCCTATTAACTTTTTAATGTGTCTACCAGAAAAATTGAAACTGTGTCTATGGTTCTCCTAACTTCTCTGTCAGGCAACTGATCTAGATTCTTCTTGCAGTATAGACAGTTCATCTTAGCCTGGGGTAAGGGTTAGCCTGGAGTAAGGGTCACTGGAGCCATGCCCAACTGTTTGCTTCTGAGGTGAGTCACCATGCCATCAGCTTGCACAGCACCAGCCATGTGTGCAGGGCACCTGCAGTGTTGGGCGAAGTGCTCCCTATGTGGATCACCTGTGATGTTGTATGCGAAGTGTTCCCTATGTGGATCACCTGCGATGTTGTGTGCTAAGTGCTCCCTATGTGGATCACCTGTGATGTTGTATGCGAAGTGTTCCCTATGTGGATCACCTGCGATGTTGTGTGCGAAGTGCTCCCTATGTGGATCACCTGCAATGTTGTGTGCGAAGTGCTCCCTATGTGGATCACCTGCAATGTTGTGTGCGAAGTGCTCCCTATGTGGATCACCTGCGATGTTGTGTGCTAAGTGCTCTCGGTCCAGAACACCTGCAGTGCTCTTGAACACTCTCTGACTAGTTCACCTGTAGTGCTGTATGCCAAGCCCTCCTTTATGGAATACAGAAGTGCTGTGTACCAAGTGCCTGCACACAGAGTACCTGAAATGCAGTGTTACGTGCATTCTGAACAGGACATCTACAGTGCTGGTGCAAAGTGCTTTCCACAAGGACAGCTCTGTGTGTGTGCTCATGTGAGATGCAGACATGCCTAGAGACCAGAAACCAGATAGAGACACAGAAGGAGAGAAACAGCATGTATTCTCTTCTACCTAGCACCCAGCCTGGGTTCTGAGATGATTGTCTCTGTGAATAATTTTGCACACACCAATGATTCCCACACTGCCAGTCACTTGCCATTTTTGCAGTAGATGCTAGTCACAGAATAATCTAGTGACAGCGAATCAAAATCATATGTGTTTACTGTTCCTCTCTGTTCCCAAAATCTCAGGTACAGAAACCACTATCCCCATTCATCTGATGCTCCTGGTACTACACACCTGTCTTTTCACCCTGTGTGTGTGTGTTTCCCTGTGTGTGAATGCTTGTGCATGTGTTCACCTATGTGTGTATTCACCTGTGTGTGTTCACTTGTGTGTGCTCAGCTGTGTATGTTTACCTGTGCTTGTTCACCTGTGTGTGTTCACCTGTGTGTGTGCTCAGCTGTGTGTGTTTACCTGTGTGTTCAACTGTGTGTGTGCTTATCTGTGTGTGTTCATCTGTGTGTGTGTGTGTGTGTGTGTGTGTGTGTGTGTGTGTGTGTGTGTGTTTTCTCCCTAGAACCTTCTGACAAGTCTTCTTGAGACACTGGGTCTCTTGATTCAACTCAGCTCCCATCTTAGCTCTGAACTCAAAGTCTGACAATGTCTTAATTACCACCCTTCCCTATGTTCTATGCTGCTTCTCCATTCCCCAGTCCCACCTTGGGAATCCAGCAGGCCTGGAATTTGCAATCTCTGCCCACTTCTGCCATGGTTTACTGCTTATACAGGCTACGCTGTAAGTCTCAGGCAGGTGCTGTGGAATATTCCTATACACTGTATGAAGATATGTCACCGTGATTTTGGTTTAATAAAGAAGCCAACTAGCCAATAGCTGATCAAAATAAGGTTAGGCAAGAGAGTCAGACAAGGAGAATGCTAAGAGGAAGAAGGGCAGAGTCTGGAGTCTCCAAAAGATGCCGTACTGAGAAAAAGTACCAAGCCAAGTGGCAAAACATAGATACAAAATATGAGTTAATTTAAATGTAAGAGTTATCTAGTAAGACGCCTGAGCTATTGGCTGAGCATTTGTAATTATATTAAGCCTCTTTGCAGTTATTTTGGAGCTAGTGGTCAGGACAGGAAAACCCCCACCTAAAAATGGTGCCCAACATGGGACCACATACACCCATGTAAAGCTTTTATGAGGCTTTTAAAAGGGTTCCAAATGCACAGAAACAGACAAATGCAGCTTTCTAGTCTCACAATCAGAGATGCAATGGCAGACAGCTGCCTATGAGATGGAGCCAGCTGCCAAATGCCATGAGCCAAGCAGCATGGTGGGGTCCCGCAGGCTCTCACATGGGCCACAGTACAGAGGGCTTCTCCCAACTGCTGTCTGCAAGCGTAAGCTGCCAGCACAAGCTCCGCCAGCGTGCCATGCTGCATGGTGGGTTTGGAGTTTCGCTCATGCAGACAGAAAAGGATTACAGATATGCAGTAAAGACAGATTCAGATGGAAAAATATCTTTAAATGGATTACAGTGTGTTTAAAAATATACAAAGACTTGGGAGGGAAGAAGAGAAATAGTATATCAGTCTTAGATTTAAAAAAATATAGTTTTAAAATGGGAATAAAGTAATAAAAACCATGTAAATATAAAAAATTACACAGAGAGTCTGGATACTGGTATAGGAGGTCCTTCTGTTTATGTGTTGCTTTCATTGGTTAATGAATAAAGAAACTGCCTTGGCCTTTTGATGGGGCAGAACTTAGGTAGGCAGGGAGATGGAACTGAATTCTGGGAGGAAGAAAGCAGAGTGAGAGAGCCGCCATGGAGCTGCCAGAGACAGACATGCCGAATCTTTCCTGGTAGGCCACAAATTCGTGGTGATATGTAGATTAATAGAAATGAATTAAATCAAGATGTGAGAATTAGCCAATAAGAGGCTAGAGATAATGAGCCAAGCAGTGTTTTAATTAATACAATTTCTGTGTGGTTATTTTGGGTGTAAGCTAGCTGGGCAGCTGGGACAAACAAGCAGGGCCCCCCTTGCAACAGGATACTATATGTAATTGTGCTGTCTTTATTTTTTGACTGCTGAGGAAGGAGCCATGGCTGCTAAGAGCACTGGATTAAAGCTGCTAGATTAAACCAACCTATATATTTCAAAAATATCTTGACTTCAAAATTTAAGGTAAAAGATACGTTGCTTTGGAGGAGAGGTTATGCTTTTATTTCTACAGTAAATAAGAAGCTGTGGATTCATTCCAGAATAAAGAAAATCAGATTTTATTAAGGAAGATACCCCTGAAAATCCTGGCTACATACATAAAGAAACCTAAAAGAACCACAATACATAGGATGAATACTTTACCTTCTCAAGCATATAACAAAAAAAAGCTTTGACTGACTTCTGTACATTGACTTGAATTAATGCAGATATGTATATTACCTTTAAAAGTTAATGTGTTTTCAGAGCAAAGAGACCAGACTCCAATAAAAATAGGTGGTCTAAGTAATCCAGCATCTAGAACAGCTTCAAGGCTGCTGGCTGAGATGGTCCATCCTCACAGCCTACTCAAGCTGGGACTTCATTACTATCCCAACTTTCTCAAGGTTCCCCCAAAGATAACAGGAACCCACAAACAACAGAAAGCAGTGTAGAGAGCAACATCAACATTCCCAAAAGAGTGCTTATGGATGTTGGTCAACAGTGTAGAGAGCAGCATTAACATTCCCAGAAGATTGCTTATGGATATTTGTCAACTTTTAAGGAGGGTTGATTAAAATCATTATTGGTCATAGTCAGGAAAAAAACTAAACAAAGGAGTTAAATTCAGAGATCTCTTTCTTAAAAGGGATAATAGGATAGAGAAATGATAGGATAAATGGGTAGATTACTAAATCTATTTTAGTCCAAAAAGCAGCTATTAAATAGTTTACATTGATATGGGTTTTTAGTTAATTGGTACAAATTTAAAGTTATTTCTTTTATACTGTATGTATATTGCTACTCTTGTTTGGAGTATTGTGCTTATACATTTAAAAATGTAATATATAATTAAGAAATACAGATTAATAGTTATCTGTAATAGTCAAACTTATAGTCCTTTTAGGTATTTTTTTCAGCATCATACACAAATATATTTAGGTAGATAGATGATCGTCAAACATTTTAAAACTTATCAGATACAGTATTTAATATGTTGAATAACCTGAGGCCATTGAGACAGCAAGACACACCTGATCCTGGTAGCATCAATCTACTTCAAGGAAGATGAAGGGCATTGAAAATCTCCATATGGAGCTTGTTTTCTTTATGTCAAAAGGTAGTCACTGGGCAAAGAAACTGCCCTTGCCTCAATTGCTGACAGTATGTTGCCTAAACTGAATCAGCAGGATGCAAAAGAAAGTGACTGCCAAACTTTGTCAAGACAAATAGGATAGTCCTTCAAAATTCCCTGCTTCTCAGAAATGTCTGTCAGATATATCAGGCCCATAGACCATAGTTAGATGTCCCCAATGTCAGAGAAGAACTGAGGAGGTTCCTGTCATTAGGTAATATTTCACCCTTCTGTGGTCTTTGTTGGAGTTAAAGACTAAATAATTAGACTTAAAGGTTTCTTTAGTTAGGGTAAAAAGTAAATTAGGTACAAAACTTTAGACTCACCAAGATAAGATAGATAATTGAGTATTTTCTCTAAACTTGCCAAATACAAATGGACTGGGTATTATAACTATAATTCTTACTTTATAACTGTTTTGTTGTATATAATTTTACTGTGTTAAAGTCAAAACCTTCCTTTATATTTAGACAAAAAGGGGAAAATGCTGTGGAATCTTCCTTTACACTGTGTGAATATATGCCACTGTGATTGGGTTAATAAAGAAGCTGACTAGCTAATAGCTGAGCAGAATAAGGTTAGGCAGGAGAGCCAGACTAGGAGAATGCTGGGAGGAAGAAGGGAGAACTCTGGAGTTGCTGGAAGACACAGCAAGAAGTAAGATGGACATGCCATATTGAGAAAAGGTATCAAGCCACATGGCAAAGCATAGATAAAAAATATTGGTAAATTTAAAATGTTAAGAATTAGCCAATAATAAGTCTGAGCTATTGACTGAGCATTTGTAATTAATGTTCGGCCTCTTTGTTGTTATTTTGGAGCTGGAGGTAGGTAGGAAAACTCCACCTACCAGCAGGAGGACAAACCAGTGTAAACACAAAGAACTTAAAGCACATTGAAGTCACTGTCTCAAGGAACTTGAGTCAGTTACACAAGAGTTGTTCAGCATTGAGACAACACCCTCTGCATAAGATAACCTGAAAAGACCAATCCACAGCCAAAGAAGCTTGGTGAGGAGTGAACAAAAGGCATGGGTCACTGTGGGGTTGGGGTTCTGGGGGATGGGGAGCCCTGATGATGGCATGGGTCACTGTGGGGTTGGGGTTCTAGGGGATGGGGAGCCCCAATGATGGCATGGGTCACTGTGGGGATGGCGAGCCCCAATGATGGCATGGGTCACTGTGGGGTTGGGGTACTGGGGGATGGGGAGCCCCAATGATGGCATGGGTCACTGTGGGGTTGGGGTTCTGGGGGATGGGGAGCCCCACTGACGGCATGGGTCACTGTGGGGTTGGGGTTCTGGGGGATGGGGAGCCCTGATGATGGCATGGGTCACTGTGGGATTGGAGTAATGGGGGATGGGAAGCCCCGATGATGGCATGGGTCACTGTGGGGTTGGGGTTCTGGGGGATGGTAAGCCCTGATGATGGCATAAGACCAAAACCTCCTGACCATGGGCAAAAGTGTGAGGACAGGTTATGGGGTTTACAGGGATGGACCCAGTTATGTCTGCAGGGACCAAGATTATGAAGGGCAAATGAGGCCAAAAACTCCAAATATGTATAAGGAGCCCTGGGTTGGCCCACTGCACCCCAAAATATACTAACCCCACAGGAGTAACCACTCTGGGAGATCTGGATGAAGACAGAGAGGGAAAAGGAGGTGATGGGAAGGGTGAGTGCTGAGATCACCATAGGGCACACAGGTTTCTAGAAAATCTTGGAGAGTGTCATCTGAGACAAAAAACAATGAAAATATAGCACATAACTTATTCAGTCCAGTTGCACAAACTGCCATCTTCTCGGAGGACGGAAGCCTTTCTCACTGTATCTTCAAACCCAAAGTCTTAAAATACTTTAAATATCCTACACAGAGGACCCAAATTCAGATCCCTAGGACTCCTGTAAAACCTGCATGTGACAACGTACACCTATAAGCTCAGTGCTGAGGAAATAGAGGAAAGGCTTACCAGCCAGCCAGTGTAAATAAATGGTGAGCTCAGGTTCACTGAGAGACCCTGTCTCAAAAACATAAGTGGAGAGTGACAGAGACACCTAGTGTTGACATCTGACCTACACACATGTACACATACACACACACATACACAAACATGACAGACTCTGGTGAACTCTTAGACAATAAACACCACAGGTGAATACACACCCTGGGTGAATACACAGAGGGTGAAAACACACGTGAACACGCAGATGAACACATGAGCACAGTGAACATGCATGCAGTGAATACATAACTGAATGCATACATACACACACACACACACACACTGCACACACCACAAAAGTCATACATAGAGTGGTACAGATGAAAAAGAACAAGGGATAGAATAAAAAGATTACAACCCACGCATCCAAGTCAGAGACTAGCAGAGTCGTCAGGGGCTCACCAGAGAGGTGGGTTTGCACATGCTCACACTAGAGTCCTTGGCTTTGCTTAGACAGTATGTTGCTGGCTGTGGTGGCACACAAACACTCCCTGTACTCGAGGGACTGAAGAGGGAGAATTACTGAAATTTCAAAGTCACCTGGTCACCATAATGAGTAGTAGACTAGGCAAGACTATAGAGTGAGACCCTATCTCAACACACAAAACAAAAGAAAATGCAAATTATAATAGATATTCTCTATTATAAATACAGAATATATAACCTTAAATGATTTATTTTAACTTTAACTATGTGTATGCTTGTGTTTGGTTATGTGAATGTGAATGCAGTTTTCAACAGAGGCCAGAGACCTCATGACCCCTGGAGTTGAAGTTATAGGCAATTGGAAGCTATCGAATGCTGATGCTGGAAACCAAACTCAGATCCTCTACAAGAACACTGTATGAACCCATCTCTTGATGCATGCATGGGCCCATGCATGTACACGCGCACACACACACAAACACACACACACACACACACACACACACACACTGTTCATTTGAACTAAGGCTGACGAAGTGGGAGTCATGAGCACAGAGGGAAGCATATTCTGAGCCACAGTGGAAATCTACGAACGTTTGGACTTGGAACTCCCTGCCTTGGAGCTCCCATTTGACATTTACCTGTGTGCAGAACAGCCTGCACCAAGGAAGCGATCATGAGATGACAACGTTCTGAGAGCAGCAACACATTTTCCCTCACCCAGAGTCCAAGCAAATGCAGGCAGGCTCAGTAAAGACCTAGGGGGTCTACGGGGAACACCAAGGGACAGTACTCAATGCCCAGTGTGTACAGCATCCTCGGCTGTTCTCTGTCTGAAGGAAGTGTGATTCCAGTGGGTGTAAGGAGCTCTCCAGAAGGCAAAAGAAAACACAGACATCATAAAAATGACCGATGGAAGAGAGAGAGCTGAGTGTGAGCACTCGTGAGAGGGAGAAAGTCATTCTGCCTTTGTACACTTGAGTTTCAGGGTCTGGACATACATCAGGGACAACCTGTTCCTTCTTCATTTTGTTTATTTGTGGGAAAACTAGATCAGTGTAGAGATGGTTACTAAGCCAACGTTTTACCTGGTAATGCAGTTTGTTAATGAAAATGTCAAACTGAAAAGTAGAAAGACGATTTTTAGCCACCTTATTTTTTTGAAAGAGTGTCTCTCACTGGAATTAGCACTCACAGATTCATCTAGATTGGCCAGTCAGTGACCCCCAGGGACCCACATGTCAACACTGGCCACAACATGCTGGGTAGGTATTCATTTACTGAAATTTTGAAATAAAAATTAAAATGAGCTCACAGAATGGGTGCAATTTTAGAACTTCTTTGGAGCTCAGTCATGCATGCGGACTGGATGCAGGAACCGCTGACTGACTCTCATGAGGAAAGTAAAGAAACAGCACATGCACTACCTCCCCCCCACACTCCCAGAGCAGGCAGTACTAATAGATCGCTGCATCTTACTGCTGAGACAGAAATAACCTGAGCTGCTACTGATCCAATCCAGCTAACACACCAAATAACAGGAAGTCACATGAGGGAGGAGGGAGGACCCCAGAGCTAAGCCAAGCCAGGCAGAGTCTTCAGCCACACACTTCCTTAGTATCCCCAGAATTTCAGCTACTTTTCCTGCTGAGATGATAAAAGACCCTAACAAAAACTTAATGGAGGAAGGATTCTGGCTCACAGTTAAAGATATCATCGACCATGGCAGTGAAGTCAAGGAAGCAAGAGCTTGAAGCAGCTGCTGCGTCCACAATCAGGAAACAGAGAGCAGAGAGCACACTGCCGCTCAGATCCTTCTTTCCACTTATGAAGTTCAGGATCCTAACCGGGGAGTGGTGTCACCCACAGAGGACAGGTCTTCCATTTGATTCTATATAGTTGATATATTTGATAATATAGTCAAAATAAACCCACACAGACATCTCCAGAGGCCCATCTCCTGGGAGATTCCAGATAGATTTTGTCAAGTTGTCAATTAACACTAAACATGGCACCTAAGGTATCACTACTGCCCATGCCCATGTCCAGCACAGTGGAAGCCAGCATCCCACGCCTATCTTCATGCCACCTGTGAGCCACATGGTTATCTCCAAACAACCTGTAATAAAGAACCCAGGCTGCCCTCACCATGCTACAACCCTGAAAATGCCAAGCAAGAAGCAGGGAGTGCTCCTCGCCCCTCTCCTTTGAAGATGGGAGATTAAATTTAGCTCCTATTCACAGATGTTAAATTCTTGGCCTTTCTCCGAGCAAAGAAATCAACGCGCCTGCACTCTGCGTTCTCCCCTGGAACAGGACCACTTCCAGCAATTCATTTGACTGACTGTGTCTTCTATTACCATGTAAACTGTTTCAGACTGCAGGAAGGGAAAAAAAAGTGTTAATCTCCTCTCAGTAAGTCACAAAATAAAGAAATCAATTTCAAGGTCAATTTAGCCTGAATAACACCTGCTGCCCTTCCCCATCACAAACGGGCTCCTCGGAACGCTATGCTGTCGTCTACGGCATCGAGAAGCAGATGAGAAGGTGGATCTCGTGCCAGGTGGGGTCTTGCCAGGGGAGATCCTGACCTCATTGTCCATTCATCCTGAGTGTGAGCTCGGGGTGGGCAGGGTTAATGACTCCCAGTAAAGTGACCCTCTGCAGGCCCGGGCAGGGCAGGAGAAGGAGCGTCCCAGGGCCACCAGATGGCAGATGACTCCTGGAAAGTTAATCGACTTCTCTGAGCCTTCAAGTCTGCAAGTGTAATCACTGAAGATACCATGAGGGCTAGGTGATTTATAGTGGTATGCAAGTCAATCCATTGTGGAATTTGTCATATGGTAGACAGCCCAGGGAACTGTCCCTAAGAGCCATGTTCATGTAGCTTCTCCGTGGTACTGTGTATGTGGTGTTGATGTGTTTTGGGTCTCCCTCCCTGTGTCGTTACAAGCTTGGTCCTCAGGTGGTACTATTAGGAAGTGGTGGAGTCTCTGGGAGGATGCCCTCGGGGCACTAGAGGTGCCATCCTGGAGGCTGGTTCTCTAGGAACTACCCAGTAGTCTTAGTGAGTCTCACCTCTCCATCTACTGGCTCTTGAGGTAGTCACCTGCTCCCACACGCACTGTCACCATTGCCACTCACCTGGATGTGCCTCACTTCACGCCATGCCTGTGACCTTCCAAACCTCAGAAGGCCTTTCTGTGAAGTAGCTGCCTCCACAGCTAAGGCTGACCAAGGCTCCTCACCAACAAGTTGCCAAGAGTAGTCATTAAGGAAAAGAGCCCAGGAATCCCAGCTGGCTTTGAGTTGTCTGTAAACTGTATCACACTGAATGAATCATTTGGCCTCCATGCGCTGGGCCTCTTCCTCCAGAAGGTGGAAGCCATGATATTACCAGTTTCTGGAAAGAGAACCTTCTCTTCCTCTTCTCCTTCCCTCTTTTTCTCCTCTTTCTCTCTTCCTCCCTTTCGTTTTTTGTTTGTTTGTTTGTTTGTTTTTATTTGGTTTTGCTTTGTAGCCCAGGCTGGCCTTAAGCTACTGATCCTTCTGCCCCAGTCCCATGCTGCCCCATCCAGCATTATCTCCATTTTGTAAATAGACTGAACTCAGAGAGGTGGAGTGATTTATTCAAGGTTGCCCAGTATAGAAGGGGCAAGACTTAGAACTCTGTTGTTGGCATGCTGTTCACAGCTGCAAGACACTCACCCTCACCCACAGTAGGAGGAATGGTGTGTCTAGGGCACACTTACCCTTACCCACAGTGAGGAAGAAAGAATGGTGTGTCTAGGGCATATTTGCGTTTCCTCCCTTTACTCGTCATGCCAGCGATGAGGCTCATACCATGGGCCAGCACCTGCTCAGGAAAGCTCTACCCAAGAAGGGAGAGCATTCTCAGGGTATGTCCTACAGTGAGGTGACCCTCTCTAGTCCTCTGCACACTACTGTCCCAGTCCTAGCCTCCTCGGGCTACTGCCCTAGCTGGGCATGCAGGAGGCCACCCATATCCAAGGAACTCAGGTGTCCACAGGGGCTTCAACAGCCCAAACCACCCTTGAGATATCTGTTCTCCCAGAGTCAACTCTGTGTTCTAATCTACCCATCCAATCAGCAGACTGTCCCACCCTGCCTGTGACACCTCCACCTGCCTGCCCAGTTGGCAGCCTCGCCATCCCACCCTGCCTGTGGCACATCTGTCCCACTTTGACTTCCTGATGCTAACCCCTAAACTCCACTCAGTGTCACCACAATGACTTCTGCGAGGTCTCCTAGACTCCACCTTGCATTCCCTACAGTCAGAGAGGTCATTTTCCCTGAACACACTGGCTCCCATCTCTCCCACTAACTCACACCACCAGCCCTCTGCCCTACAGAGCGTCACTCATGGTTTCCAAGGGGGATGTGCTGGGGCCTGATGTCCCTCAGTGGTGGACACATGGAACATACATCTAACAGTACTGGCCCTGGGGCTAACCCAGCAGAGGTGCCCAGGGCTCTGATGGGAAACTGGGAGGGCCACTCAGCAATAGTAGGACACTGACTGTGTCCCTCATTACAAATAAAAGACAAATGTCAGAGGGAGGACACTCAGCTCTGTGCCATGATTCCCAGTCAGCTTCTTCAAAGATACTTAGACTGATTTTGAAATTGTAACTCCTGACACACACTTAAGTGTGAGGTTCTTTGGCATGCTCCCAGACAGTGGTGAATATGGCTATGGTTTCACCCTAGAAGGACCCCAGCCCATTGCTTTCACCCAGCCTACACCCCTATCCATCTTCTGTTGTCATGGACATACATGATCTACATTTTCTCTAAGTAGTGAGAATCTCCATTTCTGGATACTTTCCTTGGTACATTTTCCAAGTTCATCAGGCTATGGCATGAGCCAAAGCTTCAGCTGTTCTAAGTTCTGTGGCTATATAGGCGCTTACTTCTGGGCATGTGAAGGTGAGTGAGGGCAAAGGTTAACCTAAGATGCTATTTCTACTGAGCCTACCACCTTGCTTTTTAAGACAGTCCCCCACTGGGATCTAGGGATGCCTGACTAGGTTAGGCTGCCTGGCCAGTGATCCCAGGGATCTTTCTGTCACTGTCTCCCCGGAACTGGAATTAGAAGCCCTCATGCCCATGCCTGGCTTTTGTTAACATGGGTGCTGGAGAGTTGGTTCCCCATCTTGCAAGGCTAACACTTAATTGAGCCATCTCCTCAACCCCTCATTTGTTCTGCCCCCAACATTTTATTTGGGAGTAAGGAGAGCATGTGTCAAGGTATATGCATGGAGATCAAGGACAACCTCCACCATGTTCATCCTGGAGATCAGACATGTGGGAGAGTCACTTTACCAGCTCTCCACTGGGCGTTGTAGCTGAAAACCTCCCGGAGTGCAACAACCCACCTGCTGTCTATGCCCTGACCTGTAGACAGACTTCTGGGGTGTTGCCAGCCTCTGAGTCTTGTCCCAGTGGTCACAGGGACTCCCTGCCATCTCTCCTTGTTGTGCACAGTGGAGACTGTGTCATTCTCACCCGTTGTTGGAGAACTTGCTAGGCTTCAGTCACACCTTGACACCATGCCTGAGGACTGGCCACAAGGGCCCTGGTCTTCCCACCTTCTCACCCACACTTGCTATGACTTGACTCTCCGGGTCTGCTGGTGTCCATGCTTGGGCTGTGGGTCTCCCTGTTGCTTTCATTTGCCTTTCCATAGTGACTAAGAAATGATCCTCTTCCTAAAGCTATGATGCTCGGTCAGCATGTGGTGGTTTGAATAGGAATAGGAATAGACTTGTGTGTGTACATGTTTGGCCCATAGGGAGTGCACTCTTAGGCAGTATGGTCTTGTTGGAGGAAGTGTGTCCCTGTGGAGGCAGGTTTTGAGGTCTTATAAGCTCAAATCTGGCCAGTGTGACAGTTTTTCCTTCTGCTGCCTGTGGCACAAGATGTAGGACTCTCAGTTCCTTCTCCAGCACTGTGTCTGCCTGCATGCTGCCATGGTCCACCACGATGATAATGGACAGAACCTATGACTCTGTAAGTCACCCCAACTAAATGTTTTTCCTTTATAAGAGTTTCCATGGTCATGGAGTCTCTTCACAACAATAAAATCTTAACTAAGATAGGCTGTAAGCACAATGACCAACTGGATAACCATCTCCCAGTGGACCTGTGTGTCCAGTCCATGTCCCACAAATGCCACATGGCTCTAACCCCCACAACTAGAACAGAGTTCCTGAGTACCAAGTGGATATATAATTAGACAAGTAAATTATTCATCCTCATACATGGGAGTCTGCGTGTCCACTTTCTTGCTTGCATTCTGTTAAGACAGAGCCTAATATAGCCAAGATTGGCTTCAAGCTTACTGTAAATCTGAGGTTGACCTTAAAGCCCTGCTCCTTCCAAGTGTTAGAATCTCAGCTGTGCACCACCACATCTGGTTTTATGCAGAGCTAGATACCTAGGACTTGGGGCATGGTAATCAAGAACTCTCCCAGTTGAACCACACCCTCAGCCTGCCTTGTTTCTGTGCCTTGCTGTGCAGAGCCCAGCACAAAGTCTTTCATCTGAACTGGCATGGCTTTAAAACAGATGTCCATGTTAACAGGAAACAGGTGAGAGAGGTCGCCTCTTTTGCCAGACCTGCCATCCTGTCTAGTACAATATGTTATGGCCGTGAACATGGGTGTTTTATGTATCCGGGAAGACAGATGAACTACTCCGGATCATTGAAGACCTGTCATGGGCAGAGTATTATATGCCTGTAATCCAAACACTCAGGAGGCTGAGGCAGGAGAATCAAATGAAAGATCATATCATACACACCTAAAATAACCTCCCTGCCTGATGACCTTCCGCTAAGGTACTGAGTGAAAGGGAAATGCTCCTCTGTGGTAGCCTGCCCCAGGAAACCCTCCGGGCTGTCCTTATCCCCCGTGGACATCACCAATTCAACTCTGACACTGGGGAAAGACGATTAGCACATGGGTTATGGCAGACATGCACCACCATCTGCTCCACAGCTGCTCGAGGCTGGAATGTCCTCTGGGCCAATCCCATCAGTGCATTTTTAATTAAATTTGAGGATAGAAGCCTACCTATCCACCCCTGTCTATATGCAGAACCAGGGTCTAGGCAAGCGAAGGAAGGCAATGCCTGTATTCTCCTGAAAAGTGCACAGGTTGGGAGCCTAGAGTCTGAAGGAGGCAGATGGTGACCCCTCCCATCAGAAAAAAATGAAGTAGGGAAGCAGCGTGGTCAGGAGGACAAAGCTCGCTGTAGTAGCCATGGCTTCTGGCTAACATTGCCAAGCTGGTGGCCTAGCATCCGAAACATCCAAGTCTGCACAGGTGAGGTGGGAGAAGAACAGACAGTGGCAGGAAGATCGCTCCTAACCCATGGGCAGCTCCTCTGCCTGATGGGTACTTACCCATGCTGCACAGCACAAGCAAGGCCACCCAGACAGAAATGATTTCCTTAGATAGCCAATCAGTCCTAGAGCTGCTCTCAGATCAGAGTGGAATCAACCAGGTGGTCAGAGGAACCCAAGGAAGAGAGACAGAGATGTCACCATGCTCTCTGCCTGGTCGGTTCCGACCCGATACGGGGCTGGCATTCTCCCAACGTTGTGACCATGGGAAAGCCAGGTGAGGTAGCTAGGGAGGAAGCAGGCAGGAGTCCTGTCCAACAGGGACTCACGAGGCCTGCAGAGATGCTGCACAGTAGTTACGGCACTGCTATGTAGTTATCATAGACTAAGAGTCGTACGAAAGGCTTGGCTCTAGTTCAGTCGGTAGGGCGGCTTGCCTAGCATCTCTGGAACCACATAAACCAGGGGTGGTGATGCAGGTCGGTTCCCAGCACTGGGAAGGTGGAGACATGAGGACCTGAAGCTTGGGGCCATCCTCTGCCATATAGGGAGTTCAAGGCCAGTCTCTACCAGAAACCCTGACAAAAACAAGATGAAGCCATAAGAGATATCCAAGGTTCTCCAAGGAAATCCCTTGAGTAAAAGCCCGGGAAGGTGTCTCCAAAGACAGATCCAAGGAGTGAAATGAGTGCCTGAGGTCCCAGAGTTGGTGCTTCAAGAAACAAAAAGGTGCCATAAAGGTGACGCTATAGTCACAGGAAAAACTGGGGAGACACATATCAAACAGAGACTCTACATTTCAGGGGTGCAGTGGAGAGAAGGTCATGAGAATTCAAGAATCAAGGGAACTGTGGAGATGGGGGAGGGGACATGAGGAGGGAAGGCTGATAGCCTAGGGGTCCAGGGGATGATTGGGGTGTCACCAAAGCAGCAGCCAGAGGATGTTCACTGAGTCAGAAACCTCTGGGAAAAAAACTATCACTTAAACTAGAGGGCCAGCTTTGACCCCGCTGGAAAACCTGAGATGTGGACCACAGGCATTGCAGGGACCTGACCACAGAGTCCTGTGGAGATTTTGATCTTGCTTTTTGTCTCCATTTAACCCGGATTGCCTACAAGGCTCATTACTACTGCTTCGCAGACAGATTCTTTGGATGCGTTTGATTTCTAGAGAACTTTGAAAGGGCTCAGAAGTACCAGCTGTCCGTGGAACATTAATAAAACAACAAGGCCACTTGTGTGCGGGGAGCTGCAGTTCAAGGGGCCTGCAGGATGCACCTGGTCTCCTGGCCACCCTGCCTGGATTGGAATTGAAGCTACTTTCATGCCAGCCAATAAACTCAGAAATGTCAGACCGCAGGCTGGATTTTCCTCATGGGATTCAAGGTCCAAGGTCCTTCATGGACTGTAGGAGGATGCAGCAGGTGAGATCAATCTTTTTCTCATTTTATATACCAATCCCAGTTCTTCCTTCCCTCCTCCCACTCCTCCACCTTTTCCTAACCCACTCCCACATCCACTCCTCAGAGAGGGCAAGGCATCCCATGGGGAGTCAACAAAGTCTGCCACATTGTTTTGAGGCAGGATCAAAGCCCTTCCCCCCATATCTAGGCTGAGCAAGGTATCCCTCCAAAGAGAATGGTCTCCAAAAAGCTAGCTCAAGAACTAGGGATAAATTCTGGCCCCACTGCCAGTGGCCCCATAGACTGTCACAGCCACACAACTGTCACCCACATTCATAGGGCCTGTTTTAGGCCTATGCAGGTTCCCCTGCTGTCAGTTCAGACTCAGTGAGTTCCTACTAGCTCAAGTCAGATGTTTCTGTGGGTGTCCCCATCATGGTCTTGACCCCTTTGCTCATATTATCTCTCCTCCCTCTTTGACTGAACTCTGGGAACTCAGCCCATTGATGACCATTAAGGTAGTCATCAATCTGATTGCAGGGAAGGTCAGTTTAGGCACCCTCTCCACTATTGCTTAGGGTCTTAGCTGGAGTCATCCTTGTGGATTCCTGGGAATTTCCCTTGTGCCAGGTTTTTTGATAGCCCCATAATGGCTTCCTCAATCAGGATATCTCTTTCCTTGCTCTCCCTCAGACAGAGGACTAATCTCCAAAATATACAAAGAACTCAAGAAAATAGACATCAAAAGAACAAATAATCCAATTTAAAAATGGTGTACAGATATAAGCAGAGAATTCTCCACAGAAGAATCTCAAATGGCCAAAAGACACTGAAGGTATTGCTCAACATCCTTAGCCATCAGGGAAATGCAAACCAAAATGACTCTGGGATACCATCTTACACCAGTCAGAATGACTAAGATCAAAACACCAATGATAGCTTATGCTGGAGAGGATGTGGAGTAAGGGGAACACTCCCCCATTGCTGGTGGGAGTGCAAACTTGTACAGCTACTTTGGAAATCAGTATGGCAGTTTCTCAGAAAATTGGGAATCAATCTACCTCAGGACCCAGCAATACCACTCTCAGGCTTATATCCAAAGGATGCACACTCATACCACAAGGACATTTGCTCAACTATGTTCATAGCAGCATTATTCATAATAACCTGAACCTGAAAACAACCTAGATGCCCCTCAACCAAAGAATGGATAAAGAAAATGTGGTACATTTACTCAATGGAGTACTGCTCAGCGGTAAAAAATAATGTCATCTTGAAATTTGCAGGCAAATGGATGGACCTAGAAAAAAAACATCCTGAGTAAAGTAACGCAGACCCAGAAAGACAAACATAGTATGTACTCACACATAAGTAGATATTAAATGCAAAGCAAAGGATAACAAGCCTATACTCCATGACCTCAGAGAAGCTAGGTACAAAGAGAACCCTAAAAGAGACATGCATGGATCTCCCTGGGAAGGGAAAATAAAGAACTCCTGAGAAAATTGGGAGCATGGAGGGGAAGAAGAGGGGAGGGAAGAAGGGAAGAGGAGAGAACATGAAGGAACAGGATAGCTGAGATGGGGGAGATCAATCTTTTATTCTTCCTTCCTCATTCGCTCTCTCACTTGATCTCGCTCTCAACACACCACACACACACACACACACAGACACACGTCAGATAAGTAAAACTTGGTTATGAGAATAATAAAAAACAGAAACCACAATAGTAGTTTTTGCAAATGAGGGCAAGTTGATCCCTTCCTAGAAAAAAACGTAAGAAATTATACTCGCACACGGCACCCCAAACCACTTTGCCAATCTAAATGTTTAACTGTTTGGGGAAAAACAGGCATAAAAACCCATTGCTAGGGCTTTGCACAGGCCAGGAAGCGTCCCACCACTGCACTCTACCCCAAGCCCTGCTTTGTTCTCTTTCTTCTCAAGAAGAGCCCAATCTGGTCTTGAACTCCCAGGCTCAAGCAATCCTCCTGCCTCAGCCTATGAAGCTCTGGAACTTGACAAACACACAGCATCATGCCTGGCTTTGAAATTTTCTCTCTAAATATGACTTGGTCTTGTCTCCCTGGTCTCATCTGAGGCCCTTTATTTTTGGTAAAACTAAAAGAAATCTCTGCGTGGGGTGTGTGTGGGTGGGGTGATGTGACATGAAGTTCATGCCTGACACTGCCTTGCTAAAATATGAAAGGCCCTGAGAGATTGCAAAGTGAAGGGATGGTGACCAAACCTGTCATGGCATGTTCACTCTCTCTTCTAGGCAGGTACTGGGTAGGTCCCCGAGGGAAGGCTGCTCCAGATGGGGTCAGAGATTACTGTAGGGCTTGGGCTGTTCTTGTATAGACACAGGTAAGGTTCCATTTCCCCATGAAATGCCAGCTGACGAAGCCACTTTATGATTTAACATTAACCATGTTTGAGGGGGGAGGTGAACCCACCCTCGAAACAGATCTATGCCTCGGTAACCTCTCCCCAGCTCAAAGGGACACCCTCTTCCTCTTCAATGAGAGGGTACCTTTAGCTATAAAGCCAGCACCAAACACCCAGTCTCACAGCATAACTACCCATGTTTTTACCTGGGAAGATTTTTCCTTCACCAGGTGAAATGCATAGTTAGGTATAAAGACATCATTCCAGGGTTCCTGGGATTGTTTGATTAAGAAAGTCAAGGAGCTGGGAAGAGAGCCCAGTCTACAAACTGCTTATCATGTAAGCATGAGACCCTGAGTTCAAGCCTCCAGCACCTACATGAAAAGCTAGGCATAGTGGCACATGCCTATACTCCAGACTTGGTGTGTTAGTAGTGTTATATCAATTTGACACAAGCTGGTGTCATTTGGGAAGAGGGAACCTTAACTGAGGAAAATGCCCCACCAGACTGGCCTGTGGGTAAACCTGAGGTGCATTTTCATAACTGATGGTTGATTGGGGAGGGGCCCAGCTCACTATGGCTAGTGCAACCCCTGGGCTGATGGTCAGAGGTTCTATAAGAAAGCAGGTTGAGCAAGTCACCAAGGAACAAGCCAGTAAGTCAGCCCCTCCGTGGCCTCTGCATCAGCTCCTGCCTCCAGGTTCCTGCTGTGTAGATTCCTGTTCTTACTTCCCTCAGTGATGGACTGTGAGGTGGAGCAATAAGGTGAAATAAACCCTTTCTTCCTGTTGTAGTTCAGGTTTCCTGTGACAAAAACCATAACCAAAATACAAGTCGGGGAGAAAAGGGTTTATTTGGCTTCTACTTCCATATTCTGTTTGTCACTGAAGGAAGTCAGGACAGGAACTCAAACAGAGCAGGATCCTAGAGGAAGGAGCTGATGCAAAGACCATGGAGGGACCAACTTATTGGCTTGCTCACTCAGCTTTCTTATAGAACTCAGGACCACCAGCCCACGGAAGGCACCACCCACCATGGGCTGGACCGTCTCCCAATAATCACTAATTGAGAAATTGCCTTACAGCTGGATCTTCTGAAGGCATTTCCTCAACTGAGGATCCTTCCTCCCTGATGACTCTAACTTGTGTCAAGTTGACCCACAAAACCAGCCAGTACACCTCCCAAGTTGAATTTGGTCATGGTGTTTGTTTAGAACAGGAATAGAAACCATAACTAATATACCTGGGAAGGTTGAGACAGACGGATCCCTGAGGCTTGGTGGTCAGGAAGTCTAGTCGAACCAGTGAAATCCATACCTCAGTGACTCTGCTTAAAAATCAAATACCTGAGGGATGAAACCAAGGTATGCTCTCACCTCCACATGCACAACTTTCTTCCACACCCACATCACACGTACACACAAACACAGTAAAGGGAGGTGGGGGAGAAACTTTTAACCATCGATGTCGGAACAGTATCTGTCTTCAGAAAATGTGGAGATGGGGGAGGGACGTGGAGAGGGCAACTTCAGCACAAGGCTGTCGGCCTCTGAAGTGACTCCTAATGGATACCAGGCTTAGTTTCTCTTTAATCTGGCCCAAGTGCCATAACAGGCCACTCTCAGAACTTAATAGCTCCTGCCCACCCTACCAGTAACAGCTCTACGAGATCCCTTGCTGGGGTTGACTCAGGCTGGAAGCACTTGGACCCACTGTGCCTTGTTCCCTGCCCTCTTAAAGTGAGCTTCACTTCCCTGCTGTGCAACAGCACGCAGGCTCAGCCGCCCAGGAGAAGACACTTTCAGACACACGCTTTGATGGAGATATCTGTAACAAAAACACAAGAAGGCCAGGAAGAGGTGAGTTGGCAGGTGGACAGTGTTCCCATCCAGAAACTGGCATTCCCAAGTCACCTACTGCCTAGGAATGCCAAGCACCTTGGGAGAAGGGTGCCAGCTTGCACTTGATTTCAAAATGATATGGAAATCACCACACACTTACTAAGCAGTGCTAAGGACTGATAGATAGGGGATAAATAGCCCCCGAGGGTTGGGGCCTGTTTGCTTTTGACTTTTTTAAAGGATGTTTAGTGGACACTAGCTTTGGAATTGATAGAAAAGGAGGCAGAGTGGGCTGCAGGAGAAAAGGAAGTTGATTGACGCATATCTCACCAGGACTCCAGCCAAAAACACTGCTGGGGTCTTCTACCCCGCCCCAACATCAGGAGCAGACCCCCAGCCCAGCAAAATGCAAACACGTCCTCTCTGTTGCGAGCTTCACCTCTGGCAGCTTTCAATGCTATTATTCTTCGTAAGTGGGAGGCATTGAGCAACTTGGCAGCATGACTTCTGGGCAGTTGTTCCAACCCAAGGGAGGTTGCAACCCGTGCCAAGGAAAGATCATGTTTTCACTCCTCCACGCACAGGGAGGTTGTCAGCCTAGTGAAGCCTGATGGATGACTTGCCTCGGAGTGGGTCCGCACAGTGGGACCACATAGCGGTCCATGCAGTATGGCATTTCTACCTGTCACATGCCTTGGAGATGTCCCCTCTGAGAGGAGTAACATCAGCCATCTATAGTCGCCCCAGAACAGAGTATGAGAAATGACTACTTTGAGAAGGGACTTTGATGACTCTTGGCAGGAAGTCCAAGTTTCTGAGCCCCAAGTATGTGTTCCCTCCTTAAGATAAGGCAAGCTATAACTTCCTGGTACATCGCATTCAGGCTGCTCATATGAGACAGGACAGGTGAAGAACTTGGTCAGACAACACATGGCAACTGTCTGGTGTCGCCGATGGTGATAGTGATAAAAATGACAATGATGATTGTCTTTGTTTCTTTTCTCTTGCTTTGAAAAACACTGTGGCCAGGGCAACTTATAAAAGAAGGTGTTTAATTAGACTTACAGTCTCAGAGAGTTAGAATCTATAACAGCAGAGCAAAGCAACAGCTGAGAGCTCACATCTTGATCCACAGCTGTGGTGCAGAAAGACAGACGCTGGTGTCAGTATTTTGAAAGCTCAAAGTCCACCCCTGGTGACACATCTCTTCCAACAAGTCCAAACCTCATGATCCTTCCCAAATGGTTCCACAACTGGAAACCAAGTATTCAAATATAAGAGCATAGAAGAGAGACTGGAGATGACAATGGCAGTGGTGATGATCATGATGGTGGGGATGACGAAAATGATGCTGCTGATAATGGTTTCCCTTACATTCATTCATTCCCCAGTACCTGGGATCTCAAAATCAGAGCTAAGAAGCAGAGTAATGGTTATGGAAATGGATCAACGGTTCAGTATGCTAGGTATGCAAGCATGAGACCCGGGTTTGAATCCCCAGCATGCATGTAGTAAGCCCACGGCTGCCAATGCCCTAGCACTGAGAGATAGAGAAAAGGAGGTTCTGGGGTCTCACCAGTCAACCTGCTGGCACAGCAAGCTTCAGGTCCAGTGAGAGAACCTGTCTCCCAGGGAATAAGACAGAAAGTGGTAGAGAAAACCATCCTTCTCTGCCCTTGATATGCTTGCACACAGACACACTCACCGTATACATGTGTGCATACACTCTTCCCCATACACACACCACAAAAAAAACAGAGCATTATGAAAGAATAATTAAGGTTATTTATTCATAACTGTGCTGAGTCAAACAAACATGCCTCCAAAACAACCCAATAACCCTAATGTGTAATTGCTCTTGGGGGGCTGTTGAAGCACAAAGAAGGGATACCCTGACTATTAGAGTTACTGGAGTGGCCACTTGCAATCTGCTTAGTGAGAGGATGGAGCCGGAATCCACTCAGCACCGTGTTTGTGAAGCAACTGGCTTGAAACACAGCCTCGGGGCACCACAGGGGCTCTGCTTCTGCCTTTCTAACTCACCTGTAGCTTCCTGAAGCTTTCCCCAGAACCAATCTTGTCTAGCAAAGTGAGAAAATGAAGCAACAACTTTCAAATGTTTCCTTTAAGCCCCTGAAGAACGGATCCCAGATGCAGGAAAACTGGCCGCTAGGGAAGTTAGAGGAGTTGATGCACTGAGCAAGTGGAACGTTATGGAGTTATAAAGTAAGAGCAGCTATGAAGATAGATGCCCAGATAGGTCAGTATGAGGATGCAAGGCTGCACCGAGAATGGGAAGGTGAAAACTCCAACACAACACAGTCATCATCACCGTCATCATCATCACCACCATCATCATCACCGTCATTACCAATGGCATCATGGGGTGGCTCAGCCATACAAAATGACTTCTTAAGACTCACTTTCTGCAGCTGGGAACAAGCCAAAGGAACTTGGTGCCCTCAGAATTTCAAGAAGCACCTACCATGGGATGGCTTGGACAAACAGACAAGACAGCTTGAGAGGAGCCAGCTTTGAGGGACCCACCAGCTCAGCCAGGCCAGGCAGGAGGCTAGCCTGTCAGCCACCTGCCTAGGAAAGCTTCAGGCACACCTGCTGGCTGTGTTCACACCAAACGCCTCCAAGACCCCTGGCACTCCTCTCCTCTCAGCCCATCTCCCATCCACAAATGTGTTCTTTGCAGGGAGCCATAGGCACAAACGCCATTACAAGATGACGCTTGCATCCTCGCAGTTTGGAGGTAAACAATTCCATATTTGGCAATGCTTCCGGACTAAGCGTCCAGGCGCTTCCCGCATGTGCAATAACCTAGGTGTCCCTAACCAATCCCGAGGACTCTGGTGCCAGCAGGCACATAGCAGCCAATCAAGGCGTGAGTTGCGTCACATCTCCCTATATAAGCAGCCGCCATTTTAGACCTCGCTCTCTCTTGCCTCCCGCTCTTTCCTCAACCAAGGGCTCTCCAATAAAGCGTGATCCGAGAAGAATCCTGAGTGTGGCTGTTTTTTCCGCTGGTCAGGAGTCAGCCAGAGTTCTTCCACCATGCATCCTACCCAGGGGATGAGTGAACAGCTCAACTTCTGGTTTCAACTGAGTGAGCTTATCATACGTGTAGAAAGTGTCTTAATTAGGGTTTCTATTGTTGTGAAGAGACACCACAACCAGAGCAGCTCTTATAAAGGAAAACATTTATTGGGGTGGCTCATGTTTTCAGAGGTTCATTCCATTGTCATCATGCTGGGACATGGTGGCATGTAGGCAGGCATAGTGCTGGAGAAGGATCTGAGATTTCTTGCACCTTGACATGCAGGCAACAGGAAGTGGTCTGTCTCACTGAGGGTAGCTTGAGCATAGGAGACCCCAAAGCCTATCCCCACAGTGACACACTTCCTGCAACAAGGCTATACCTACTCCAACAAAACCACACTTCCTAACAGTGCCACTCCATTTGTGGGGCCATTTTCTTTCAAACCACCAAGCAAGTAAAAGCAAAAGAACAAAAAGCAAGCTGCAAATAATAAACCATCATCAAATCGGGTGCTTACAACATCCAGCAGAAACCACCTGGGGAAGATTCACTGAGGCTGCCAGAGTTACCAGGAGAGGGGGTTTCAGGCAGAGCATTCCCCTTCAGGTAAGGCTCCCAAGTAAAAGAAAAACAGCAAGAAGCAAAACATCACCAACTGGGCACTTACAACATCCAGTAGTAATGGCTGAAGAAGCCCTGGAACGGCCATGCTGGTGCTCCTGACTGAGGTCTCCAGGCAGAGCTTCCTCTGTTTTCTCCTGGATGAGCTTCCAGCTCCTCATTCCCTACAGATATTTTTATGCTACAGGATGAATAATAGTAACCCCTGCTGGGAACAGCTTACTATCTAGCTGCTCTCAAGGTGCCATGTTTTTTCACACCCTTGTCTGCTACTGTTTTGTTTTCTCCCTGTGACAGGCCTGGAACCAGTCTCACAGGACAGTGAGCCATACCTGCAATAAGTTTTCTTGAGTCCGGGATAAGAGCATCCTCCTCACTCCCAGAGTCCACTTTGAATAGGGACAAGCAGTACATGACAATTTCCCAGTATGATTTCTATTATGGCATGGGATCCCCCACTTCTCAGCCTGGCCATTCCTTCTGCCCTGGACTAGATGAGTATTATTATGACAACTGCCTGAAGATCCTCCTGTCACCTGCCCTTGACCTCTATGGCCCAGTTTCCATAGTAGCTGGAGTAGCCTTTCTTCAGCTAAGAATCCTGCAGTGCCTCCCACCTTCCTCCCAACACATTCCCATGCTCCCTTTGTCCTCCTGTCCTCACCCAGTGTCCCAAGCCCCTTTCCTAGCATATGTCATTCTACCTAGCCTCCCTAGCCCTTCCTGTCCACGAGACAATCTTGCCTCTTCACATATGCACTCAGTTATCCTCTATGAGGCTCCTCTGGTCCCCTCCCCTCTAATGCTACCAACCCCACCCTGGGGATCTAGGTCTCACCCCAGTTAGCTTTCTGTGTGGTGCTATCTTACAGGTTGCCTCTTGTCTTGCAAAAACACTCATTCCCACCCATGATCTTGACTCCTGGGGACAATGAGGCAATGTTCCTATAGAATGTGGCTGTTATGACTGGGAAGGAGGTACCACTAACTTCTACAGAGCAGAAAGGAGAGATGCTATCCGGCATCTGGCAGCGTGCAGTACAATGACCATGTACAATGAGTACAGAGGCTCATCTGCTGTGTTCACTGTTGTGAACCCTCTGCTGGAAAAGCACTTTGGTGCCAGGAACAGCGGAACAGTTGTTATCCCAGCATTTATGAGGTTGAGACAGAAAGATCAAGAGTTCAAGACCAGCCTTGACTACATGAGATCCTGGGAGAGAAGGGATTCAGAGAAAGAGTAGGGAAGGAAGGAGATGGGGGAAGGAAGGAAGAGAAGGAAGGAGGGAGGGAAGGAGGGAGGGAGGGAGGGATGGAGGGAGGGACAGAGGGAGGAAAAGAAAGGAGAGAAGAGGAAGGGAAGGAGGGAAAGGGGGAAGGAAGGGAGGGAAGGAAAAGGAGTGAGGAAGGGAGGAAGGGCTAAGAAGGGGATGGATTCAATGATCACAGCAAGGCACCTGGTGCACCAGCCTCAGTCATCACATGCGATGCTGAAGATGGTAAGCATAAAGAAGACAAAGGTATCAATGATGGCGGTGATGCTGGGGCTCATGACATGGGTGGCAATTGTTGTGATGATGGAGACAATGTTGGTAATAAGGGTGATGGTGATAAAAAGATGGTATGATTACATTGTTGGTTACAGTGATGGTGGAGGCATATCATCAAAGAGATGAGGGTGCCAATGATCACACCAGTCATAGCTGTGATCCTGGGGTTCACAATGGAGACGGCCACTGCAGAAAAGATGGTGACAGCGGAGACCATGTTGATGGCAGTTACAAGGACAAGAGTGGTGATGGTAACAATAATGACATTCTATTGGTGAGGATGGTAGAGACAGATGATGAAGATAAGGGTGATGGCGATCGTGATGGTGGGCTATACTGAAGGTGGTCATGGTGAAAACAATGTTGATGAAGGTGACAAGAATGACTGTGGTGGTGACAGGGAGAGTATGATCATATTGGTGAAGAGGATGATGGTGGAGACTGTTGATAGAGGCAACGAGGATGATGGGGTGGCAACAGCAGAGAGTGATTGCAATGGCACAGTGATTTCATCTCCACCTACAAAGACCCTTTGGCTTTTCTCTGTGAACTTGGCTATTCCATTGCCAGTCTCTGCTGTCCCTCACACCAGCCACCAACCATATCAATCAGCCTTGTTCGTCCCATAAAACTCTGGACCAAAGGATTCTCCACTGCCATCTCTGTGTGACTACCCACATGCTTAGATGCCTGGAAAATGGGACTGTAGTTAGTGATTGCTTGCATCCTGGGTGGCAGCAAGATGAGATGCATGTGAACTTGTTTTACATTTAGAAGAGAGCTCAGTGCCCTGTGGAGATTTAATGTGTGCTCATTATTAACTAATCCCTAATCTATAAATATGTTATACCCACCCAACTACTCCAGAATGCTATAGCCCCCAGCTACGTGCATTCACATAACCACAGGCATGAGGCTTGGGGTACAACTAGATACCCCGCCTTCCTCTCCTGGCTCCAGCTACAATTTGCTTCCTTCGTTTTCTCACAAGACTGCTCTGTTCTGGGAACAGTGATCTATCTGAAAGCCTTTGTTTGGCATTTTCAGTCCAACTAATTGTGAGACTCACCAGCTCAGGCAGAAATCCAAACACTGTCGGCTGGTAATGCAACAGAACAGAAATGTGTTTGGGTGTTTGGACTCCTGGCTGGTGAAGCCACTTCATCCTGATGAATAGCGACATGTGGAAATCAATCCAGGTCACTTAGGAGAACAACTTGGTATTCGGTGTCCAAATGAATCGCTGCTAATTTATTATGGGCGATTTGATTAAATACACAAGGAAAAAGCGAGTCGATGTGCACATCCGCAGTGAATTGTCTTGTGGCTCATTTGAAAGCGTCTCCAAGACTCAACAAAAAAGTGACCCATTTCAAAGCTGTCTAGAACAATGCATGTCGTTCATCCTTAAGGTTCTCAATATCATTTCTGTTCTTCCTTTTCTCTGTCTTGGGGAAATGGGCCGAGTTATAAGAAAAGTCAACCAACATAAGGAAATACACTTCCCCAAAAAATAATATTCAGAGGGACTTTTTGTACTAGTCAATTTCTTGTCATTGTGACAGAATGTCTGATAACTGAAAGTAGACAAGAAGATGTTGTCAACTCATGGCCCATGGCCTTCAGACCTTCATGTAGCCTAACACACAATCATAAACATACTTAAACATTATGAAGTATGAGGCTTTTTAACTCAAGTATGTAGTTTTTTAGTGTAAACTCTTAAGAAGACAACATTGTGTCACAAAAGGTTGGACATGCCTGATAGGGGTACATGGGTTTCAGTCCACAGTCAGCTGGGTCCATGGATCTGAACCTATTGCTGCATAGGCCATCGTGGAAGTGAGAACGTGTAGAAGAGGATCCTTAGAACTCACATTTTAAAAAAAAGCAAGGCACACTGGCCTGTTTTGTAGTCCCTGTGCCAGGGAGGGGAAGACAAGCAGATCCCAGCATTCCCTGACCAGCCAGCCTAATGTACTCAGCGACCACTAAGTCATTGGAAGACCATCTCAAAAACACAGCAACTAGCAATGATGGCAAGGCTGTCCTCTGAACTCCACATGCATGCACACACATTCGCACACAGAGACATACGCACTCACAAGATACACTGTCATATAACCTGCACACACAGTTATTATTATCATTTATTAGACTTCACAAACAATACAGCCCCAGGAATTCAGTTCAGCTGGAAGAAATGCAAAGATAACCCAGGAGAAGGCAGTGAGGGGCAGCCGGAGGCATCTTCAGGGAGCAGCCAGAGACGTTCCTGTCCTTACACTGTTGTTTACAAGTCTGTCTCAGTACTTGCAGCAGTGGATAAAGCTGACAACGTGGCTCTGATCACATCCAGCTCATTGTTAGTGCCACTGATGGACAGAGAAGAAAAGAAAGAGGAGGCAGATAAGCAGTTGCAGGAGCTGGGGAAAATGGGAAGCCGGAAGTTGATCATCAAAGGCTCAAGTATTCTTCTGGGATGATGATGTAAAGTTGATTGTGGAGATTGCTGCACAGCTGGAGTGTTACAGAAATCACTGAACTACAGGCTGAAAGAACACACTGGCATATGAGCTGTACCTTGGAAAAGCTGTTATTTAAGAAGGAATAAATCATAGGAGAGGGAGGGAGCTGGCGCAGTCCGTAAAGTGCTTGGCATGCAGACATAAGGGCCTGAGCTCATCCCAGAGTCCACACTAACAGCAGAGAGCTCCATGGGTCCGAGCACAGCTGCGATTCCGGTTCAGGAGAGGCAGAGTCTGCGGCCTCTCTCCTTTAGAGGCTTCAGCGGTGGCTCAAGCAGGTGGCCTTCTGGTGAGACGCCATTGGCTGGCAAATGTGGAAGCCACCACTGTATGCTCTGTTGGCTACTTTCTGTTGGAACAACCGAAATCCCCAAGAGAAACGACTTAAAGGAGGAAAGCTTGCTTTTTACCTGGTGGCTTCTGAGGTTCCATCTACAGCCCATGCTCCAGGGCAAAACACCGTGACAAGTGGCTGGAGCCTGTGGCAGAGGGAAAGTACTCATTCCACGGCTGACAGGAAGTAGAAGTGGGACAGGAAGCACCAGGGATATACCCCAAGGGCCTGCCCCCACCCCAGGACCTGCTTCTTGCAGATAGACCTCACCCTCCAAAACTCTAGGACCTCCCAAAATAGTGCCACCAGCTGGGGAACAAGCATACAACACACGTGCCTGTGGGGGACATTTAATATTTGATCCATAATATGTGCCCTGGAAAACTGAGGCTGGTGGTTGCCAGAGTATGTGACACCCCCCATTCTAAAATCAGCCTTGGCATCTACCTGTCTTCCTGCTCCTCCCCTCACTGCTAATCCTGACAAATGGCTCTCAGGACCCTTGGGTTTCCTGGTAACCATGACACAAACCACTACCACCAAAGCCCCAAGCTCACGAATAACCAAAGTCACAAAGGCGAGACCAATAAGTTCTTTCTTTGGGGCCTGAACCTGACAGACCCAGAATCTAGAAAGAAGGCAGCTTTCTCAGGCAGATGTCTTAGCTTCTGACTGGAATCGCTGGCAGCTCCAGGCCAGACTTGACAGATCACCACTGACTGTCAATTACCATGCTTTGCCACGGTTGATGTCCTCAGAAATCAACGCAGATAGAGCAGAAATAAACCTGTTCCCTCACATCGCCCTTCGTCCTGGACACCGAGTAGTCACTCTGACTTTGCTCCCAGCTCGGACAGACTCTTGTCTTTGAGCTAAGGATGAAGTGACAGGTAGGAGTTCAGAGCACATGGCAGTGATCCCTGCTACAGCACTTTCAGCACTGTGCTGGAGTCTTAAGTTCACTAAGGTAGGAACAGGTGACAAAAGCAAAGAATGACAGCAAGTGAACTCAATTCCTCAATGGACGATGATACCCTTGGAAGAAAAAAATCTCATTAATTCCAGGGTCATAACCCTAAAGTGAAGTTGCCAAAGAAACCAAGCCTGGGTTCTTTGAGTCATTTCTCCTAAAATATACCTGAAAATAGACAAGTGAACCCAAATCTAGTTTCTCAAAAATGGGGGCGGATAGCCCAGCACAAAGCACAGGTACTTCACTGAGATAAGCGAATTTCAGATAATCCATAGGTCAAAGAGCATGGAGGCTCATTCTTGGTAAATGTAATCTACAAAGGTCTAATATTAAAATAAAATTGGAAATGCATTCAGATCCAGATATGGTCACCCTCCCCATGATGTCCAGCAGGGCCTGACAGTCACATAATGGGTTTCCTTTGTACTTTTTCTTCCCGGCTAATTAAGTTAGAATGCTTTGCTCCTGTTTCCAGAAATGTCCACAAGGCAGCAAAGCCCAGGCAGGCTCGTCTCCACCACCTGGTGTGGCTGAGAGAGAAGCAGGGGCTCTGGAAGAGGGCTGTGGTGGCACAGGCCTGTCATCCCAGCCACCAGGAAGACTGAGGCAAGAGCACTACAAAGTCAAGCCCAGCTTGAACTGCTGCTACTGTGAGACTTAGCGAGGCCCTGTCTCAGAATTAAAAGTCAAAAGAGTTGAGGGTGCAGCTCAGTGGTAGTCCTTTCTTGGCCTGGGCAAGGCCCTGAGTTCTGTTCCCAGCACCACAGAAACAAAAATCAAAAACTTTCTTAAACGAAGTTATAGCTCCCCCCGCATTTTACCCAAACCTGTTGGCACTTAATGATAACTATCAGAAACGAAGAGCCAGAATGAGATAGAGTTACTGCTTTCAGTGGCTGTTACCTGAGGTCCAAGAAAGTCGATTCCCATTTCTTAAAAATGTCCAAATACCTACAACCCCTCCCAAGCAGGGTTGTTTCAGGGGAAGACAAGTTGACAGGAGGAATCTGGGTAATTATGAACCCCAACACTAAAATGGGACTTTTCCACAGTGTTAAATCCCCAGGGAAGGCAAAGCAAAGGTTGGGGTGTCTGTGAAGACCACAGGTATCCCCCACAGAAGGCCAAGGGCAGACACAAGGTTCACAAGACAATACACCCCAAGTGAAGAACACATTGAATGTGTGTGACTTTGAAATTTTGGGTAAAGACTGGAGCAGAGAAGTAAATGGTATAAAAAATCATTTGTGCAGTGAGCATTTCCTATACATGCACCAAGCGTTTGGCCTCTGCTGGACCTCTCAGCCCCACAGTGCAAGCAAAGAAACCAGGCTCCTGCCCTGTTGGAGCTGTGAGTACAGAGAAATAAAACACACCAGGTATCAGGGTGAAAGGTGACATCAGGTCACAAGACTTGAGAGAATCATCCCAAGCCTGCAGATCACAGCATGCTCGAGGAGGGGATTTCTGAGCTAATAGTTCAAAGATGTGTGGAGGAGAAAGATTGCAAATAAAAGCAGCCAGTGGAGGGGAAGAAATGTGTGTTGTAAGCAAGCCATTCACCAGGTAGATAAATGCCCCCAAATTCACCTGTTTTCCTCTGCTCTTAGGAAGAGAAAATAAACAAAGCATACGGGCAAAACTAGATGCTGGTAATAAAGCTTCAAGTGGAGGGATGGGCCAGGTGAAAGAAAAGGTTGGGAGATAGCCAAGCACTATCAGGCAAGAGTCAGGAGCAACATGGAGCCCACAAGGTAGGAAGGTCAGTTGGTGTGGGCCCCAAATATTACACAGAAGGCATTGGACTAAGGAAATCAGAGGTACTCCATGTATCTTTCTGGCTGTCGTTTCCCAGCTGAGGAGGAGGTGGTGGGCACCTAGGGCACTTTCATAAGATTGTGTGGGTAAATCTGATTGGTCGAGAAGGAGACATGGGCAGTTTGTTTCTATTTCAAAAGGAAAGTGAGGGACCTAAGGTCCTAGGAACCTCCAGGAAGGAATAGAGGTGAGCTCCCTCACCCTGTGGCCAAGCTCCAGTCCCAGTTAGACCCAGAGGTATGCGTCTCCTTGCCCTGCAGTAATTCTGTGGCTTTGTACTTCTTGGTTTTAAAAGTTTATAAGTAAGTCCATTTCTGGATTTCTTATCCTACACACTGTATTTCAGATTTGATGTTCACAACCACACTAGACTACAAAAGGAAGGGTCTCTAAATTGTGGGTAATTATGGCCCTTAAGGTATATCTAATACAGACAAAAATAGAGAGACAGCACGGTTCAACAGGCTGAAAACAGGAATTGGGGTATGCTGCTTGACCCGAAAAAGGGGCGAGGTCTGCACCCAGTTTCCCTTGCTCATGACAGCCTCAGTTAAAGGTTCCCGCGACTACAGGAGCCTCCCCCAGGCTGATGGTGTGTCAAGTAGATGTGTTGGCCTGCACCTGTAATCCCTGCACTTGGGAGGGAGAGGAAGGAACAGCATGGATTTGAGGCCAGTCTGAGATACATAGTGAGACCCTGTCTCAAAAACAGAGAAAATTCAATTCCTTCTTGAGCTCAGGGACCAACCTCTGCCAACCTGGGGTTGTCTGCATGTAACCAGTAGGACTGCAGGGGGGTCGTCAAGGGTTACAAGTCCCAGGCTTCCTCTGGGTCATCGAAGCTTGTACCGCCCAGGTAGGCCTAACCTTGAGTTCCAAAGCTAGCAGGTGGGGCAGGGCTCTCAAGGTGACATCTCACAGATGTCTGAGACCCAAAAGAGAATGTGAATGTCTCTTTATCTGCCCTCGAATGAGTCCCTGTCACACACCTCAGTGAGTGCTGAGGGCCTGGCCCAGAGAACCACAAAGGCGATCGTTTGCCAAGTGAGGGAGTGACAGCCTAGCAGTCCTCTTCACAAAGCAGAGGTGACAGCAGGACCAAAGGTGGCTCAGAGCAGAAATCTTTTACAAGAACCACGTTTAGAATTCCCTTAACGTAAAAAGGAGCCGGTCTTGCTTGCCAACTTTGTCTCTGGTCTTTCATTCCTCTCTTAGGAACCGGTCTGGCCACAGTGATAAACCACATATGCTACCCCAGACATCACTTAGAACTCCACAACAGAGTCAGTGCCTCAGGGCCCTTACACACAAACACACACATACCACACACACATGCACGCACAAGCATGCACATGCACACACACACACACACGCACATGCACACGCACACACACACACACACATGCACATGCACACACACACACACACACACACACGTGTGCACACACACACACAGACGCTTCTTTATGCCTTGTCCCATATGTCTGCCCCACCGCATGCTATACTGATTTACCAAAAGCTGCCTCCTCAGAGTGGGTCTCTCATCTCTCACATCCACCCCTGATTTATGGATATCTAGCCCTCTCTTTATTACCCAGACTCTCTTTACAACACAACACACAGTTTATCATTGCTCCTTGTTTTCTTTGTTTGGGATCCATCTCCAAGTTGCAGGATGCCACACAAGGCCCATCTGCCTCATCCATCCTGCCGTCTCTCGCCTCGGTGTATTCCGATGTGCCAATGAGGGGAAAGAAGCTCAAAACTCTTTTCAATTTTTCAGGACTCAAATTAATCTGGAGACACTCCAGCTTCGATAGTGCTCATGGAGTTTAGGCCCCAAGCAGGCTCAGAACCTTTAAAATACATTATAAATATATATGTGCACACATAAATCGTGCATCAACAAGAAAGGAAGACATGTGGGCTGCACAATTTCTCAAAAACATTTGGCCACAAAATAATTCTTTTTATTGTTTTTGTTGAGCTATACATTTTTCTCACTCCCCTTCTTTCCTCCACTCTCCCCTTTCACCCTCTCCCCTGGTCCCACACTCCCAATTTTCTCAGGAGATCTTGTATTTTTCTTGTTTCTAGGTATATCCATGTATGCCACTCTTAGAGTCCTCTTTGTTTTCTAGGTTCTCTGAGGTTGTGGCCTATAGGCTGGTGAACCTTTGCTTTATGTCTAATAGCCACTTGTGAGTGAATACATATTGTATTTGTCTTTCTGGGTCTGGGTTACCTCACTCAGTATGTTTTTTTCTAGTTCTGTCCATTTTCCTGCAAATTTCAGATGTCATTGGTTTTTACCACTGAGTAGAATTCCATTATGTTAATGTACCACATTTTCCTTATCCATTGTTCAGTTGAGGGACATCTAGAATGTTTCCAGGTTCTGGCTATTACAAACAATGCTGCTATGAACCGAGCTGAGCAAATGTCCTTGTGGTATGATTGAGCATCCCTTAGGTATATACCCAAAAGTGATATTGCTGGGTCTTAAGGTAGACTGATTCCTGATTCCCAATTTTCTGAGAAATCGCCATTCTGATTTCCAAAGTGGCTGTACAAGTTTGCACTCCCACCAGCAATGCAGGAGTGTTCCCCCTTACTCCATATACTCTCCAGCATAAGCTGTCATCAGTGTTTTTGATCTTGGCCATTCTTACAGATGTAAGATGGTATCTCCGAGTTGTTTTCATTTGCATTTCTCTGATGGTTAAAAAAGTTGAGCATTTCCTTAAGTGTCTCTTGGACATTTGAGATTTTTCTTTTGAGAGTTCTCTGTTTAGGTCTGTATCCCATTTTTATTGAATTATTTGTTCTTTTGATGTCTAGTTTCTTGAGTTCTTTGTATATTCTGGAGATCAGTCCTCTGTCTGATGTGGGGTTGGTGAAGATTTTTTCCCATTCTGTAGTCTGTCGTTTCGTCTCGTTGACTGTGTCCTTTACTTTACAGAAGTTTCACAGTTTTAGGAGGTCCCATTTATTAACTATTGTTCTCAGTATCTGTGATACTAGAGTTATATTTAGGAAGTGGTCTCCTATACCAATGCATTCAAGGGTACTTCCCACTTTCCCTTCTATGAGGGTCAATGTGGTTGGTTTTATGTTGAAATCTTTGACACATTTGGACGTTTTTGTGCATGGCAATAGATAAGAATCTATTTGCATTCTTCTACATGTCAACATCCAGTTTCTATTTCCTTAGCAGTGATAGGTTTATTTAATTTGCTTATCTAGTCTTGATTTAATTTTAGTATGTGGTACTTATCAAGAAAATTATCTATTTTCTTTAAGTTTTCCAATTTTGTGGAGTACAGGTTTTTGAAGTATGACCTGATGAATCTTTGTATTTCCTCCATGTCTGTTGTTATGTCCCCCTTTTCATTTCTGATTTTGTTAATTTGAATAGTTTCTTTTGGTTAGTTTGGATAAAGGTTTGTCTATTTTGTTTTCTCAAAGAACCAACTCTTTGTCTCACTGATTCTTTGTATTATTTTCTTTGTTCCTATTTTGTTGATTTCAGCTCTCAATTTGATTATTTCCTGCCATCTAGTCCTCCTGGGTGAGTTTGCTTCTTTTTGTTCTAGAGCTTTCAGGCATAATGTCAATTTGCTAGTGTGATTTTTTTTCAGATTCTTTATGTAGGCATTTAGTTCTATGAACTTTCCTCTTAGCACTGCTTTCATTGTGTTCCATAACTTTGGGTATTGTGCAGTAATTTTCATTGAATTTTAGAAAGTCTTTTATTTCTTTCTTTATTTCTTCCTTGACCCAGTGGTGATTCAATTGAGCATTGTTCAGTATCTATGAGTTTGTGGACTTTCCGAAGTTAGTGTTGTTGTTGAATTCTACCTTTAAGCCATGATAATCTGATAAAACACAGGGGATTATTCCAATTTTTTTTGTATCTGTTGAGATTTACTTTGTTACCGAGCATGTGGTTGATTTTAGAGAAGGTTCCATGAGGTGCTGAGAAGAAGGTATATTCTTTTGTGTTTGGGTGAAATGTTCTATTGATGTCTGTTAAGCCCATTTGAGTCATAACTTCTGTTAGTTCCTTTATTTCTCTGCTAAGTTTCTGTCTGGTAGACCTGTCCAGTGATGAGAGTGGGGTGTCGAAGTCTCCCACTATTAGTGTGTGGAGCTTAATGTGTGATTTAAGCTTTAGTAATGTTTCTTTTCTAAATGAGGGTGCCCTTGTATTTGCGGCATAGATGTTAAGAATTGAAACTTCATCTTGATGGATTTTTCCTGTGATAAATATGAAGTGATCTTCATTTCTTTTGACTAATTTTATTCTGAAGTCTATTTTGTTAAATATTAGGATAGCTAGATCAGCTTGTTTCTTAGGTCCATTTGATTGGAAAATCTTTTCCAAACCCTTTATTCTGAGGTAATGTCTGTCTTTGTAGTTGAGGTGTGTTTCTTGTATGCAGCAGAAAGATGGATTCTGTTTTGTATCCAATCTGTTAGCCTGTGTCTTTTTTATAGCTGAATTGAGTCCATTGATATTAAGGGATATTAATAACCAATGATTGCTAGTTCCTGTTATGTTTTGTTTTTGTTGTAGGTGGTGGTGGTATTGTTGTGTATTTCTCTTCTTTGGTATTTGCTGGTGTGGGATTATCTATTGCCTGTGTTTTTCGTGGATGTAGCTAACTTCCTTATGTCAGAGTTTTCCTTCTTGTACTTTTTGTGGGACTGGATTTGTGGATAGGTGTTGATTAAATCAGGTTTTGTAATGAAATATCTTGTTTGCTCCATCTATGCTGATTGAAAGTTTTGCTGGATATAGTAGTCTGGGCTAGCATCCATAGTCTCTTAGTATCTGCATAACACCTGACCAGGACCTTCTGGCTTTCTTTGTTTTCATTGAGAAGAATTCTGATAGGTCTGCCATTATATGATACTTGATCTTGTTCCTTTGCAGCTCTTAATAGTCTTCTTTTATTCTGTATGCTTAGTGTTTTGATTATTGTGTGGTGAGGGGATGGCAGGGGGTCTAGTCTATTTTGTGTGCTGTAAACTCCTTGTACTTTCATAGGCATGTCCGTCTTTGGGTTGGGAAAGCTTTCTTCTATGATTTTGTTGAATATACTTTTTGTACCTTTGAGCTGAACTTCTTCAATTCCGATTATTCTTAGGTTCAGTCTTTTCATGGTGTTCCATATTTACTGGATATTTTGTGTTAAGAATTTGTTGAATTTAACATTTTCTTTGACCAATGAATCTATTTTCTCTATTGTATCTTCAACACCTGAAATTCTCTCTTCCATCTCTTATATTCTGTTGTTTATGCTTGCTTCTGTAGTTCCTGATCATTTACCCAGATTTTCCATTTCCAGATTTCCCTCAGTTTGTGTTTTCTTTATTGCCTCTATTTCAGTTTTCAAGTCTTGAACCATTTCTTTCACCTGTTTGAGTGCTTTTTCTTGGATTTCTTTGAGGGACTTGTTGATTTCTTCCAGTTTTTGTTTGTCTTTTCCTCCACTTCTTTAAGGGAATTTTTCATTTCCTCTTTAAGGGCCTCAACCATCTTCATAAAGTTATTTTTAAGGTCATTTTCTTCTGCTTCATTTGTGTTGGGATGTTCAGGTCTTGCTGTTGTAGAACCACTAGTTTCTGGTGGTGCTGTTCTGTTCTTTATGTTATTGAGTGTACTCTTACCCTGTTGTCTACCCATCTCTTCCTCCAATTGGAACAGATGGAGCCTGTGTTTCAGGGGGATCCCTTTTCCTCAAGTTGGTGTAGTTGGGGTCTGTGGCTCCAGTGAACATTCCTTCAGGTGTAAGCAGGGCAGAGCCTTTGGTGGTTGTTCGGCCGAGTGCCTGTGGGTCCAAGGCTCAGATGGTTGCTCTCCAGGTGCAGGTGGGGCTGCGGTGGTCAGATAATCTGGAGGCCACTGCTGTCACCGCAGCCTGCTGCACTGCTGAGGCTTCTACCAGTGGCCTCAAATAATTCTTCTTCATGGCATCTGTGTGCATGCATACATGTGCTCATGTGTGGGCTCATGCACGTGAAGGCCAGAGGGTAAATTCAAGTGATGTTTCCTAGGAGCCATCCATCCTACATGTTTTAAAAATTGTTAATTTTGTTTTGCTTTGTGTGTGTGTATGCATATGCTCACATGCCACAGCATGTATGTGGAATTCTGAGGACTTGTGGGAATCACTTTTCTCTTTCTACCATATGAACTCTGGGGATTGGACCCAGGTCATCAGGGCTGAGCCTACTGAGCTGTCTTGTCAGCCCCCAATAAAGGAACACCAGTCCCAACCATCTTGGTTTTTAGAGACAAGATCCCTCACTGAACTTGGAGCAGACCAATTGTCTAAGCTGGCTGGCCAGTGAGCCCCAGGGATCCAACTCTTGAATCTCCCTTCCCAGAAATGGGATTTTAAGTGTGCTCCCCCATTTTGGCTTTTTATACAGGTTCCGGGGGAGCAAATGAAGGTTCTCGTGCTTGTGCAGCAAGCACTTAACTGACTGTGCCGTCTTCCCAGCCCTCACCTATGTCCCAAGAAACACTGTGGGGAAAGTGTATTAAATTTGACCTTCAGTACCTCAGGTACTTGAGGGCAGAGGCATAGTACACAGTGCTTGTGACTCCAGAGAGGACAGGGCTAGCATCTCAGCTAATCATTGCCCAGCCACCCTACTAAACACATCTCTGAGATACTAGACACCCTGCAGAGGCAGAGCTATTATTGCCTATTTATCAATGAGAGAGAGAGTGCATGTATGTGCATGGGCGCGTGCATGCACCCATACGTGCTTGCATGTATGTGTGTGTGCAGGCACGAACACGCACTCAAGTGCGTGTGTGCGTGCGTGCGTGTGTGTGTGTGTGTGTGTGTGTGTGTGTGTGTGTGTGCTCTTTTAGTAGAGATGGAACAGGGGAGGGGGGATAAGTGGTTTCCCATTTTCCGAACTAATGTCAAATGGCCCAGAATGGTTGCCTGTGGGATTATGAGCCCCAAAACAAAACAGAGCCTCGTCTCCTAGGGCTAACTGCTCAGTTCCACAGCTACAGGGAGGTGGACAGTCGTGACGGTCATGGCTATCTGAAAGCTCTTTGATAGCTCTGTGAATGGCAAGCCTGGAAGTGCTTTTAAGCAAAGCAGTGCCTGCATTCATGTGCCCAGGACTGCTGCACAGACCTTCAAGACCAGAGGGAAATATGATCCTTAAGGCGTGCATGTTCCTGATGCCCCAGTCCCAAGTCCGATGTTCCAGCCGACGCATAAAGTATCATGGTGCACAAAGAAAGGGCTTTCCAAACAAGCTGTCTACTTCCTCTAAAGTGTCCCATCTTCAAGCCTATACTCACGTCAGAGTGACAGGAGCTGCCTGCAGTAAAAGGGTCATAGTTGGGCCTGGCCTGGTTGTTCGGGCCCGTTATCCCAACTACTCTGCAGGTTGAAGCAGGAGGATCACAAGTTCAAGGCCAGCCTGTACAACTTAGTGAGACCCTATCTCAAAGCAAAAAGTAAACAGAAGATTGGGGATGTGCCCAATAGAGGCCAATAAAGGATGAGGTTCTTGCAGGTACAAGGACCTGCATTCAATCCCCAATAATATTTTTTATTTTAATTTTTTTTAAAAACGTGCATGTGCCAAGGTATAACTAAGAGCACTTGCCTGGCACACGGAAGGCCCTGAGTTCAATCCCCACTGTTGAAGAAAGAGACACTAAGTCTTAAAGTTATATATAAAAGTATACTGTCCCCTTTTATAACCTACATAAGGCCCCTCCATCCAATATAGGCTAAAAGTTATAAGGACCAGCTTGCTCCAAATCTGCCCAGCCCTCAGTAATAGGAGAAACAGGAGTGCACAGTGAGCAAGGAGCTGGTGAGCCAAGGGCCTCTCTGTGGTGTGTGGGACTTCCCCAATACCATGCTAGAGAAAGGATGGGCTGAGCTCGGGTTATCTGTGCCACTGCAACCATGATTAAGTATGCCCAGGCCCAAAAGAAGGGTTCAGAATGTGCCACTGGGTCATGACAGCTCTTCATGTATACCTTGCTTTGCCAGCCTGTGGAGACAGAACTACTTGTCCAGGTTAGGTCACCTCCAAAATGATGTCTTAAATGCCAGGGGCAGCGATATCAGTTCACATTGATTGCTTATCTTATTTAAATTTCACCCTGGCATGGTGGGATCTTCTTATTGTTCATAATAGTAAATAAACAAAATCCTAGGAAAAATATAATGGCTCATCCATAGGTAATAAAGACAGAGCTGAGGTTGGCTCCAAACCCACAGGGCCTAGAAACACATACTTAACAACAAGCTAAAAGGAAGTTACTGAAGAGCAGGGGCCTCATATGATAGGACCCGGTCTGAAGTGGACAGTGTTTGGAGTGTGGGGTACAAAACCATGTCTTGTTCATGATAGCAAGTGTTCGACCACTGAGCTGAGTTCTAACTACTGAGGTGGCGGGAACTTGCCTCAGGTGAAACACCACAATTTGGGAATAATAAAAATGGGTTGTGTGGGGCTAAGATCTAGGCTCAGTCAACAGAGCACTTGCCTGACATGCACAAACTCTGGGATCAACCCCCAGTACTGCATATGCCGGCATGGTGGGTACGAGCACACAATCCCAGCCTTCCAAAGGTGGAGGCAGGAAGATCATATGTTTAAGGTCATCCTCACTACAGAGTGAATTTGAGGCCAACCAAAACCACAAGAGACCATGTCTCAAATAAAAGAGGGCAGGGCTGTGTTAATCGCTGGCTGCTATACCAGGTCCTGTGTGTGTGCTATATCCCATGCAGATTAATCTGCTACCTCAATGGATTCTGAAGTCTTCACACGCATGTGCTTGTAGCACATCCTACCTGTGGTGTGTGTGTAGCCTGGGATTACGGAGAAGCAGTGTGCTTGGTCCAACCCTTCCTCGTGACATTCTCTTAGAACAGAGGGAAAACTGGGGCAAGGACACCAAAACAAAGCTTGAAGCAAGTTAGGGACTGTGGAGTGGGCATTTCAGGATTCTGATTAAACCATAGGTGTCTACAGAGCTTCCCCAGCCTTTAATGCACAAGAGACACCTTGTGTCTCTGAGCACAGCCCACCCACGGGTAGCTGTGCCCTTCCCTGCTCTCCAACCAATGACTGCAAGCATCCACTAATCCCTTTCTTAAAATTCTATCCCTTCACCAAGAGGTCCTGCCAGGGCCTTTCACCTCATTCAAGGATGCTCTGTAAAATAAAGGGGGCTGTATTCTTCATGGGAAGCATGAGCTTTTATTGTTATTGTTGATTTGTTCCTGATTATGTCCCATGGGGAAAACAGCCTAGCAGTCACAGAATACAAACTCCACAAAAGCAGGGACCTAAGCTCCCATCACTTGTTACAGTATCAAAACTGGCACCTGTACCAAGCTATTGGCTAAATTAGAAACATTGTTCCCAGACTTTATTTGCTTTGACCTAACAGGTCTGACTAGGACACAGTGGGTGTGAGGGCGATCTGGCTGTGACACCTGCCATTCTACTGACCACCAGGGTTGAAAGGGCATCCTGAATCCTGTCTCCTCAGAGCCTTTGATTCTGGGGCAGCCAGCACCCTTTCCTAGTCCCTCACCTGAACAGTCCCATTTCTTTGCTGGCTTATGGGATAGAGCGGACTTTAGAGCCCAGGTCAACTCAAAGCCACCATGACAGAAAACGGCGGGTTAGAAGATTATTAGTTAGCTGACAGTTGCAAGGAAAAGGGCAGGTAGAGGTATGGCATTCCTGACATCATACAGCTCCCTCCCACTCCTCCGCCTAGTTCTTTAAACTTCGGGTCCCAGCTGCATACGGGGAAAAAATTGGCAGCAGTAAAAGGTTTCTGAACACACAACAACCAAAAAGAACTCAATGTCAAACACAAATGAACCTGCCATGTTTCTGGCTGTGTTCACCAGAGCTGCATCGCAAGACTTCACCTCAGCCATGGTTCTGAACATACAACACGCCCACCCTGCCTACGCTGTCAGACCACAGAGTTTCCAGGAATCTCAGCTCACATTCTGGAACCCCACATTAGCAATACGGTGTTTACTGCACGTGCAAAGTCTTCAGCTCAGATAGAAACATGTTTTAATTCTGCAAATTCTAACATTTTCCTCTTATCACTCCTCAGCATGCAAATATCAAATTTTTCTATTTTGGGGTTGTCTTGTGTTTAAATGTTTGATTTTAAAAATTGCTGTTTGTCAAAAAAAACACATTATGCTAATTTTGTCTTGGGATTGGGGTAGAATTCCCAAAGCTCCTGAATCAAACCTAAACATACTTCCCCCGTTTCCCACCACAGAGGTATGCAAAGCAGCATTCTCAGAACTAAGGATTAGAACATTGAAATATCGATAAGCTCCGAGGGTCACTGAAGAAGAGCAAGGGGACAACTCAGTGGGAAAACGAATAAAAGTTCTCGTTGCCAAGGCTAATGGTCTGAGTTTGATCCCCTAGGACCCATGTTCTGGGAAGAGAGAACTGACCTCCACATGGCACACGTGCCTGCACACACACACACACACACACACACACACACACACACACACTGAAAGATATTGAAGATGATCTGTGTCCTGCAGTATAAATATCCAGTCAAGGTCTGATTATGTATGTAAAATAAACATGCACACCCACCTCATCAGTATGCAAATTTATTTGTTTTTAAGGAATGGTGAAATTATGCATATACTAAAGAAATGTTTTAAGATAAATTTCTTTATGAATTATTATCAGTCAATGCTGCATTATATTACTCACGTTATACAAAAATCCGGGGTTAGAAAAGGTGACAGTTTAGGAAGTCCCACTGGATGTGGCCTTCTGCCAACACTCCTTCCAAAAGCACCTCCCCACTGCCAATCAACCCTGCACTGGTCCTTGTTCTAAGAATGTGAATTTGTTCCACCTCAGCTGACACACTGGGAAACAATCTAGCAGAATGTATTTTGCATTTTCTCATGCATGATTGCATCTGTAAGAAACACCGGGTGAACACAGAGAGCCGTAAACAGCTGGGATTAGATACATGGAAATGTGTGGGCACTCCCTCTTGCTGCCATCCCCTGCATACAGGCGCATGTGCCCCATTCGTACCCGCCCACACCATGAGATTCGAATCCCTCGCTGCCCTGCTCCACTCATCACGGTAGCTCACAGACTGCATACCCTCTCCACCAACGCCCCATGTCCACATCAAGTTTAAGTTCTTTTCAAGGTATGGGGTTAGTTATCATGATATATATGTGTGTGGTTAGCCATTTTATGTGTGAAAACTGGTACTACTATTTGTATTATATTTATACCTTTTCTGAAAGTGTGTTTGGAGACAGACTCACATAACCCAGGCTAGCTTTGAGTTCTTTACATACCTGCAGATGGCATTTAACTTCTTACCTTTCTGCTTCTACTTCCCAAGCTGCAATTATAGGCCTTTGTTGTCATGTCTGGTTTATGTGGTGCTGGGAATTAAACCCAGGGTTTCATGTATGCCCAGTTAAGCACTCTACTAACTGGGCTACTTCAGGATTTTACCTTATTTCAACCCCCGCCCACCTCTCCTCCCAGTGAGGATCTAGGCAACCATGATCTGCTTTTCCATCACTATGGATTTGTTTGCAGTTTTAGAATTCATATCCAGAGGAGGAATATGTGACCAGAAGTCTTCGTAATCCGGCATCTTTGACTCCGAGTAAAGCCTGTCAGAGTCGGGCACACATTGCTGCAGTTGTGTGAAAGACACTTGTTTTCATTGCTATCCCATCGCAGGCACACGCCGCAGTTGGTGTCCCCTGTCCTCATGGTGATGGACATTTGGGTTCACGCACACATTTGCTTGGGCTTATGCTTTCCTTTCTCTTAAGTTGCCACTCCAAGAGTTAAATAACTAGAGAGCCTGGCAGGGTGATAGTCAGCTAATTTAAAAGTCTGACAAACTGCTTTCCCCAAATGACTGAACCACTGGACACACCCATAGATGTCCCCATGGGAGTCTCAGGCCCTGCTCACCCTTGCTCTTGCTCTGTGCAGTGTGCTTCCCTAGCTCCAGGCCCGCTACTAGATGTAAGTGGCCCCACACCATTGTTTTTGTTCCACTTATATTTCCTTTGTGGGAGGCCATGGCACACATGGAGGTCAGAGGACAACTGGCAGAAGCTAGTCTTCTCCCTCAACTGTGCAGGTCAGATTCAGCAACAAGCATCTTTACCCACTGAGCCGCATCACCAGCCTCTGCTTGCACATCTCTAATGATGGTAAATATGCTTTCTGTGATTGTTCGCCACATACATTTAATTGGATAGAGTCTACTCAAACATTGTATCATTGTTTTCTGCAGGGAGCCATACGCTTGCATCCTCGCAGTTTGGAGGTAAACAAATTCCATATTTGGCAATGCTTCAGGACTGAGCGTCCAGGCGCTTCCCGCATGCGCAATAACCTAGGTGTCCCTAACCAATTCCGAGGACTCTGGTGCCAGCGAGACTTAGCAGCCAATCAAAGCACGAGTTGCTTCACATCTCCCTATATAAGCAGCCGCCATTTAGACCTCTCCCTCTCTCGCCTCCCGCTCTCCCTTCAACCTAGAGGCTCTCTTGCCTCCCATTTTCTCCTCAACCGAGTGCTCTCCAATAAAGCGTGATCCGGGAAGAATCCTGAGTCTGGCTGTTCATTCCGCTGGTCGGGAGTCAGCCAGAGTTTTCTCTACAATTTTTCTATTGGTGAGTTTGAGGAATTCTTTATTCATTCTGGATGAGTCCTTCCATTTTAAATTGAATAAATATTTTTCCAGTCTAAAGATGATTGTTGATTTGACAATGTAGCTTTAAAAACCCAAGTTTTTGCCTGAACCAGGATCTCTGTGGGTCCGGGTGCAAGTCTGGGACCTCCAAGGGAGTAGACCAGAGCCAGAGACCTTTGTGGGACTGGGCCTAAGCCGGGACCTCCAGGCAGGAACAGGCCTGAGACAGCAAACTCCACAGGAGCAGGTACAAGGGAGCAACTGCTGAGGGAGTAGGCCAGAAGCAGAGAGCTCTGTAGGTCTGGGCAAGAGTCTGGGACCTCTAGGCAGCAACCTCAGCAGAAAGAGCCCCAAGCAACCTCCATGGGAGCAGGCCCAAATGACCCCTGGTATTGCAGAGCGAACCCAGGAGTATAGCGAACCCAGGAGTGCTGAGTGACCTCCAGGAACACGGAGTGACCAATGGGGTGACTGGAACCATGGCCCTGACTGCACCACAAGGAGCAACCATCTGAGCCTTGGAGCCACTGGCACTTGGAAGATTGATCACCAGAGTCACAGACAACCCAATTACACCAATCAGAGGAAAAGATGGATAGACAAGGTAAGAACACATGCAACACCACAAAGAGCAACACAACACCAGTAAATACTAGTGCCCTACAACAGCAAGACTTGAACAACCAAATATAGATGAAGCAGAAGAAAATGACCTAAAATATAACTTTAGGAGAATGTTTGAGGCCCTTAAAGAGGATAAAAAAAATCCCTCAAAGAAATGGAGGAAAAGACAAACAAAAAATTGGAAGACATCAACAAATCCCTTAAAGAAAAGCAAGAAAATGCAATCAAACATATGAAAGAAATTATTCAAGACTTGGAAACTGAAATAGAAACAATAAAGAAAACACAAGCTGAGGGAATTGTAGAAACAGAAATCATGAGAAAACAATCAGGAACAATAGATGCAAGCATAAACAGCAGAATACAAAAGATAGAAGAGATAATCTCAAGTGCTGAAGATACAATAGAGGAAATAGACTCATCAGTCAAAGAAAACATTAAATCTAATAAAAGCTTAACACAAAATATCCAGGAAATATGGGATACCATGAGAAGACCAAACCTAAGAACAAGAAGTATAAAGAAGGAGAAGTCCAACTCAAAAGCACAGAAAATATATTTAACAAAATCATAGAAGAAAACTCTCCCAACCTAAAGAAAGATATGCCTATGAAGATACAAGAAGCTTACAGAACACCAAATAGACTGGATCAAAAAAAAAAGTCCCCTTATCACATAATAATCAAAACACTAAACATACAGAATAAAGAAAGAATTAAGAGCTTCAAAGGAAAAAGGTCAAGTAACATATAAAGGCAGACCTATCAGAATTACACCTGACTTCTCAGTGAAAGCCAGAAGGTCCTGGTCAAGCGTTATGCAGACATTAAGAGACCACGGATGCCAGCCCAGACTACTATACCCAGGAAAACTTTCAATCACCATAGAAGCACAAAACAAGAAGCTCCATGACAGAACCAGATTTAAACAATACCTAGCCACAAACCCAGCCCTACACAAAGTAGTAGAAGGAAAACTCCAACCCAAGGAAGTTGGCTACACCAACAAAAACACAAACAACTGATGATCTCACAGCAGAAAATCCAAAGAAGGGGAAAACATACAAAATAACACCACTAACAGTGAAAACTAAAATAACAGGAGATAGCAATCACTGGTCATTAATATTCTTTAATATAAATGGGCTCAACTCACCTATAAAGAGACACAGGCTAACAGACTGAATACAAAAACAGAATCCATCCTTCTGCTGCATATAAGAAACACACCTCAACCTCAAAGACAGACATTGCCTCAGAGTAAAGGGTTGGGAAAAAAAATTCCAACCAAATGGACCTAAGAAACAAGCTGAAGTAGCTATCCTAATATCTAACAAAAAGACTTCAAACTACAATCAATCAGAAGAGACAAAGAAGGACATTTTGTATTAGTCACAGGAAAAATCCATCAATAGGAAACCTCAATACTGTACATCTATTCCCTGAATACAAGGACACCCTCATATGTAAAAGAAACACTTCTAAAGCTTAAATCACAAATTAAACCCCACACACTAATAGTGCGAAACTTTAACACTCCACTCTCACCACTGAACAAGTCTGTCAGACAAAAAAATTAACAGAGAAATAAGGGACCTAATAGATGTTATGACTCAAATGGACTTAACAGGCATCTATAGAACATTCCATCCAAACAGAAAATAAGATACCTTCTTCTGAGCACCTCATTGAACCTTCTCTGCTGCGGGAGCTCCTTCCACTCCTTCAGCCAATAGGTGTGGTGTGGTCTCTTTCTCTTTAAAAAAAAAGCAGCAACTTATATGATATTTTACATAAGCAACCTCAAAAATTCTATCAGGGAGCTTCTACAACTCATAAACACTTTCATTAATGTAGTAGGATACAAGATTAACTCTAAAAATTAGTAGCCCTCCTTTACACAGATGATAAATGGGCTGAGAAAGAAATCAGAGAAACATTCCCTTCACAAACAGTAGCCACAAATAACATAAAACATCTCAGAGTAACTCTAACCAAACAAGTGGAAGACCTGTATAACAAGAACGTTAAATTTCTTTGAAGAAAGAAATTGAAGAAGACACCAGAAAATGGAAAGATCTCCCATGCTCTTGGGGAGGTAGAATTAACATAGTAAAAATGGCAATCTTACTAAAAGCAACCTGCAAATTCAATGCAATGTCCATCAAAATCCCAGCAAAATTCTTCACAGACCTCAAAAGAACAGTACTCAACTTTGGAAAAGCAAAAAACCCAGGTTAGCCAAAACAATCCTGTATGAAAAAGGAACTTCTAGAGGCATCACAATCCCTGACTTCAAACTCCACTACAGAGCTACAGTACTGAAAACAGCCTGGTATTGGCATAAAAACAGACAGGAGGACCAATGGAACCAAATCGAAGACCTGGATATAATCCACACATCTTCAAACACCTGATTTTTAACAAAGAAGCAAAAAATGTCAAATGGAAAAAAGAAAGCATATTTAATGAATGGTGCTGGCATAAATGGATATCAACTTGTAGAAGAATGAAAATAGACCCATATCTATCACCATGCATAAAACTCATGTCCAAATGGATCAAAGACCTCAACATAAAGCCAACCATATTGAACCTCATAGAAGAGAAAGTGGGAAGTATTGAAAGTATTGGCACAGGAGACCACTTCCTAAATATATAACCCCAGTAGCACAAACACTGAGAGAAACAATAAATGGGACCTCCTGAAACTGAAAATCTTCTGCAAAGCAAAGGACATGGTCAACAAGACAAAATGGCAGTCTATAGAATGGGAAAGATCTCACCAACCCCACATCAGACAGAGGACTGAACTCCAAAATATACAAAGAACTCAAGAAATTGGTCATCAAAAGGACAAATAATCCAATAAAAAAATTGAGTACACACCTAAACAGAGAACTCTCAACAGAGGAATCTAAAATGGCTGAAAGACACTTAAGGAAATGCTAAACATCCTTAGCCATCAGAGAAATGCAAATCAAAACAACTCTGAGATTCCATCTTACACCTGTAAGAATGGTCGAGATCAAAAACACTGATGACAACTTATGCTGGAGAGGTTGTGGGGTAAAAGGAACACTCTTGCATTGCTTGTGGGAATGCAAGCTGGTACAGCCCCTTTGGATGTCAGTGTGGCGATTTCTTAGAAATCCTCAAGACCCAGCAATACCACTTTTGGGTATATATCCAAAGGATGCTCAATCATGCCACAAGGACATGTGTTCAACTATGTTCATAGCAGCATTGTTTGTCATAGCCAGAACCTGGAAACAACCTAAATGCCCCTCGACCGAAGAATGGATAAGGAAAATGTCGTATATTTATACAATGGAGTATTACATAGCAGAAAAAAATAATAACATCTTGAAATTTTCAGGCAAATCGATGGAGCTAGAAAATATCATATTGAGTGAAGGTAACCCAGACTCAGAAAAAAAATTATCATATGTACTCACTCATAAGTGGTTTTTAAACATAAAGCAAAGAAAACCAGCCTACAAACCACAATCACAGAGATCCTAGACAACAATGAGGACTCTAAGAGAGATATACATGGATCTACATGGGAAGTTGAAAAAGACAAGATCTCCTGAGTAAATTGGGAGCATAGGGACCATGGGAGAGGGTTGAAGGGGAGGGGAGAGGCAGGGAAGGGAACAGAGAAAAATATAGAGCTCAATAAAAAATCTATTTTTTAAAAAAAGCATCAGAAACAAAGATGGGGCCTGGTTATTAAACCCCAAGGCCCACTCCATAGTAACCCTCTTCCTCCTGCAAGCTCCTTCTCTTAAAGGTTCCACAATCTTTCAAAACAGAGCCACCAACCAGAGAGCAAGTGTCCAAACACATGTGCCCATGGTGGACAAACATTCCATGTTTGTAGCACAATTAATAAAAACCCAGAGACAGAAACTGGGGTTCAACCTGATGGTCAGAAAAGCAAAACAGCCAGTCACTGGCTTTTACCTCTACCTCTGTCTGAAATGGCGATCCTGCCTCCAGGAATCTCAGAATGAGACTGTCTGAGAGCTGTCTCCTCCTGTTTTATAATCCTCTCAAGGGCTGGGATTAAAAACATGCACCACTACCACCAGTTTTTCTGGCAAACTAATGAGACTGTAAGATTAAAGGTGTGTGTCACCACTGCCTGGTCTGTAAGGCTGATCAGTGCAGCTGTTTTACTCTCTGAACTTCAGGCAAGCTTTATTTATCAAAATACAAATGAAATATCACTGCACACATTGAATCCACAACAGCCTTTGGCGTGAGGAAGAAGATGCCTTCCCACACCTTCAGGAATTCGTTCCTCTAATCCTTATGAGTGGCTCTTCTAATAACTCTTCCAGCCTGGGCCCCTGGGACGACCCTAACCTTCTGGGACCCTGCCTTACTGATGGTCTCAGACAGTAAGACAACAATGGCAAAACCAGAGAAGAACTAAGCATCCTTAGTTGGCCTGTTTACTGCAAAACACAAGGTGCTGCTATGGCAGGCTGACAGTTTTCATTCTGCTTGCTTAAAATCAACGTATTTGTGAGTAACGGGAAGGACTGGGGGTCTTTTATCCACTTCAAGGCTGTTCTTTGGCTGTTTTCCTAGTTTGGTGAGAGAGCATTACAGTGAAATTGATACCTGACCTATTAGAGATGATTCCATGGGGAGGGAGAAGGAAGCAGGCTCACACAGATGTTGTGCCCTCTGCTCCTGAGAGTCACCATTGACTCTCTGGGGTTCAGATAGCACCAGCCCACTGGAGGCTGCTTTGTGGGATAGTCTACCTTCTTCAGAACCATGGGCAGTCCACAGGCAGTGTCTGCAGCTGGGAGAAGTCTGCACTCAATGGTGTAAGCAGACACTGTAGAAGCACCAGATGGCGTGGAGACTAGACCCTGGAGTTTTAAAAGGGGCAGCTAGGTGCCTGTTTGTCTTGCGGTTTGGGCACTCTTGCTGTTTAACAGATCCATTCTGAACTGTCCATGCACTTCGGAAAGACCGCTGCCTGCTGTCCGGGAAGATCGGCGGAACTGAGAGCAGGAAGAAAACAAGCACAGAGTGATCAGATCCTTTGATTGGGGCTAAATGCTGAAGCAGACTTCTTTCAGGTCAGAAATCATTTTCCCCTGTCAAATCCAAACCTCCATACACGCACACACAGCAGACCGTAGAGCTTGCTGACTTCCTTGCTGTTAAGTTCCTGGCTTTTTTCCCAGTTAGGAGCACAAGTTTCCAAGTTCATAATGCTGAAAATGGATCTAAGTGGAATTCAAAGTTTGAATTTAGTCTTTTTCTTGCCCAATACAGGAATATAATGGGCGGTATGAAAAACACCCTCACTATCCCCTCGTGATAACACATTAACTGTTTGCATCAGTTCCCCAGAATAGGGAAACGAAGAAGCGTGGATAAAGAGTGACAGCTTACTCTGGCCGCTGAGCATAGTGCAATGTTCCTGGTGTCTCCTTTTCACGCCAGAACCCACCATTGCACTAGACAAGTCCCTAGATCATAACTCCCAGAAGGATCCAGGAAGCCTAAGTGACAGAACTTCTCTGTCTCCCCAATTGTTTCAAGAGTTGGCATACACCTAGGTTGATTCTGTAACCTAGCTGCTGTGGACAGCAATGCAGTTAACACGGATGTAGTTTCTCGGTGGTGTGTTGACTTCAGGCAGGTGTGAGAGTGGCGTAGCTGACTCCATGGTACTTATGCTTTTGTTTCCTAAGGAACTGCTTGAAGAATCCATGGTGATTTCCATAGTGGCTATGCCAATTTATATCCTAACCAGGTGTGTAAAGGGTTCCCATTTCTGCACATTCTCAGTGGCATTCACTGTTGTTTACTCTGTAAAAGCCATTCTGACTGGCGTTAGATGGGACCTCAGTGTGGCTGGAATTTACACTTCCCTGATAGCTAAAGAGCTCGAACACACTTTCCTGTTTATCGGCCATTGGTAAGGAAGTAATGAAGATTACTGGAGAAAGGGTCTTCTCACGCCATCAGCATCCAATAACAGAGGAAAGGATAAAGAAAATACATCTGCATCCTCCGTATGCATAAACAACACCCGGGACATACGTATGTGATGGGCACCCATGACATGTATGAAGCCCTTGGATGTGCTTCCTGAGAAATGCATACTTCATGCCAGCCCTGTGAGTGAGCTGCCTATGGTGGGGCCCAAGGGACAGTAATCCCCACAAACCCAAGGGAAAATAGGCAGACACTATAGCTCAGGATACTAACACTGAGGACCAGCTTTGTGAACCTCCATCAGAAAGGCTTAAGGGATGCCTGCAACAGGAGACTGTTGGACCCAGAAGCCCTGCCTCCTGCACACAAACTGTAGGAAACTGCTTCAAAATCATGTATTATTAAAGTAGCAAGCAATCCTCCAGGATGACTAAATCCACATGGTAAGTAGGTGTTTGGATGCTGAGCACCCATTAGTGGTACTTAATGACAACAAGGGCACTGTTAGATACTCTGAGGGAACACTTACACACTTACTTACCAGGATAGGAGATTCAGTGCAATACATTTTCTCATAAATGCAGCAGTTACTGCTGTTTTCTAGAGAACCCATGTTTTACAATTAAGATGATCGCTCTCTTCACAGAGTGTCATACTCATTACCTGGAGCATAAAGCCAGAATCCTGGGCCCATGGACATGGGTCATCATTTACAAAGCAGGCATTGATGAACGCACACACACACACACACACACACACACACACACGACAGGGTCAGGAATCATGAAAAGAATCCGAATGTTCTACAGGCTTATCATCTGGCTGAGAGAGGAACAGGCTAGAGGGCTGCACCAAGCCTTGCTCTTCCCTCCAGTGAGACAGGGGAGGAGAAGCAAGGATGCACTGGTCAGTTAGTAGCAACAGCTGCTGTAACAAACAAGCCTGGCGTGTGCATAATAAAAAGTCATTCCTTGCTGCCCTCCAACAAAGAGTCTAAGAAATGAATTTTCTCTTTTTCTCCCACTTTTCCCTTGCCAGACTCAATACATGACTGAGCTACTTCGTGATCTGCACAAACATGTGTGTATATGTGTGTATGTATATATGTATGTATGTACGGATGTATATGTATTATGTATATAGCATGGGAGCCACACTACTGCAATAATGAAATAGCTGGGCAGACACAGGGCAGGAGTGAGTAGGATAAAGTCCTGGGAAAGGCCCTAGAAGGTCTGATCCACCCTCTGACCTTTCAATCCAACCCCAGGCCCCAATCCTGCTGGAAGATGTAACCTCGTTCATGCATGGCCCCTGAGTTGACCCTGGATGAATTCCATGCCAGTGAATCTCAACCTGTGGGTCACAACCCCTTTGACAGCCCTCTCACAGGGGTTGGGTAAGACCACTGGAAAACATAAATATTTACATTTCGATTCCTAACAGAAGCAAAATTACAGTTATGAAGTAACAATAAAAACGATTTTATGGTAGGGGTCACCACAACATGAGGAACTGTATTAAAGAGTCACAGCATTAAGGAGGTTGAGAACCACCTGTCTATGCCTTTAGCCTGCTCCAGTGCCCTGTGTTCAACAGAGGTCTCCTAATACCTGTATTTGGTCTCTGTCATGCCTCTGTATGCACCAGTTCACCCAGGAGGCTTCTGAAAACAGAAACTGGGAAGGGGTAAACCCGGATTTACTAAATGCCTTCTCAGAGAAAAGAAAAACAAACACAATCATATTTAATTCTCATTATTTCTCTAAAATTAATTTTATTGTGTTTACTAAACAGTTCAAAGACTGGAACGTGCCCAGGGTCAATTGCAAGAAAGAAACAGAAGAACAGGTGTGATGGGACACAGAGGAGTACAGGAGACAGGAAGTGACTTGGCAGACAGGAAGGGATGGGAAGGAGGGTGCTGCACACCTACACTCCTGGCACCCCAGAGGCTAAGGCAGGAGGAGAAATCTGCTGAGCTACACAAGAAGACCATCTCTAAAAATACAAAACAATAATAAAAAATAATGATGATGCTGCAAACCAAGAAGTGGTAGAGGAGGGAATTGAGAATGAGTTAGCCTGTTTTTGCATCACAAACATTTGCCATCAAGCATGGCTTCCTTAGGGTGTGGGTTAGCTGCCCTGTCTTAGAACAGTTACAGGACCCAGAAGTCCACTGAATGCAGCCAGCGCTCCTTGCCTACCACCCCCTACCAGAACAGGACCATGCGAGACTAACATCAACTGCCACACTGGACAGTCGAGAGGGAGGACCAACACTGGGTAAAGCTCTTTGACTCATATTCTGACCCTACCGACCACTGGGTCCATGACACTATCTCATGCCTCAGTTTCTCCACCTGTGGGAGTAAAATATGAATAGATGACCTCACTGGGAGGGAGGGTTGAGACGCCATACGCCGAAGGTCCAGCCCTACGCCTCAACAGACAGGTGGAGAGGAAGGAAAATTTCTTCCTGACAAACTGGATGATGCGATCCAGCCCTGAGTCCTGTCAGCCTCAGAGTTCCCCCGAGTTCCTCTGTGGCAGAACATGCCACATCTCCTTACAGTATTGAATATTGATTTTTGGCATGAACACCCTTAGACAAACTGCATTTGGAGCAACAACTGCACCAAACTGACCCAAATTGATTAGGCATCCAGATTTTCCATTAGGAGGAAATTAAGGAAATCAGTCTTTCAATGTCTCAATTAAAACAGCCTCCATCTGCAAAATGGGAGCTGTTGGTTTAATCTAAGGAGCCAGTGTGCTGAACAAGGGGGCCCTTAAGAGAAGGCCATAGCAGATACCTCAGTGTCTCCTCAGTGGCCATGTCCCATGCAGAATTTCTTTCCTGGATTTGACCACAGAAGTGGAAAACCTGCAGTAATGGCCAGAATCTCCCCAAGGTTCCAAAACACCCTCCTTGTCTACATGTCCACAGAGAGCCAAGGGCCCCAAGAGGTGGGATGAAATTGTCCCTAGAGGAACAGGGTAGCTAACCCCCACCCCAAGGAAGCCATGCTTGATGGCAAATGTTTATGCTGCAAAATCAGGCTAACTCATTCTCAATTCCCTCCTCCATCGCTTCCCCTTATCACTGCCATGACTGTGACCTATATTGTTCTGCTGTTAGCTCCCCAGGGTGCAGACACGCAGCTTGTTCTGTGCACTGGTGTTCCTTTAGCACTGAAAACAGTCTGGCAGACTGAGACCAAAAGTGCCCCCTCCCCCCTGCTCCTCTGCTGTTGCCACCCACGGGCTCACATGTTCAAACACTTGGTCCTCAACTGGTGTGATGCTGTTTTGGAAGACACCTTTACAAGGTACCACCTAGATGTGAGATGTGCTTTCCTCTAGGAGCAAGCAAGCGTCTGAGGGTGATAACCTATCTCCAGTTCTATCTACCTCTCTCTGCTTCCTGGCTGGCTGTGGTATGAACAAGCCGCAAGCTCCCACCATGTGGACTGAGCCACACCAGCCACTTGCCCTCCCTACCCCGTGGGGACTATACCCTCTGAACCATGAACCAAAGCAAATCCTTCATCCCTGATGTTGCCTCTGACAGATATTTGATCACAGTGACATACACACACACACACACACACACACACACACACACACACACCACGTACACACATCCATTTCCACCCCTTGTCCTCTACCGCGTGACCTGGAGTTCCTCTCACAAAAGACGTGCTCCTTCTTGCCTTTTCCGTTGAAATCTGGCTAAGTTACTTCCTGTGCCCAGGGGGAGACAGCAGAAATGATGAAGGGCCATTCTGTGCCCAGGCCTCCAAAGGCTTTGTAGGGCTCTACCTTCCTTGCTGTCCATCATCTGCAAGGGGACACACCCAGGACAGAATGTCTGGGACAGGACAAGTATTGGAGAGACACAGGACAGATATAGGGTTTCCCTAGCCATTCCCACTGGGGCAAACCGAGATCTGCCAACAGTTAGCCAACACCAGATACCCAGTGGGCCTAGCTGAGCCAGTCGGGCCCTTGGTGATCGACAGGATAACCTGATGTCTGTGCTCCACCACCAAGGCAGGTGCAGGCGATCTCATCGGGCATTAAGTCCCTGATGGGCTCCACATGAATTGACAGGATACATCTATTACATATATACTAACTACTAGACAGCTGGCTTAATGATTTACGGTCACTACAGAGCCTGCCTCGATATAAATATTGATATTTCAGTCATTGTAAAATTTGTTTCATTCATTATGATTTCTTAAAAATTGCCTTAATGTTTTATTTATTTCAACTAGTGAGGGTGGTATGATTTTTTTAACATCCTGTTAAATTTCATAGCACTCATTTACTTTGCCCTATTCCCAGCCCTGATTAACACATTTATTTCTTATAAAAAAAATAATTCCATGAGAAAAAAAGAATAAGTTCCAAATGAAATTGAAACAATTTGAGCAACAAAATAAATAATATACTATAGGATTGTAACTCAGGGCATGGAATAAAAATCTGTGCTACACAGTGATGTAAATGAATGATTGAATAAATGAATGTGGGGGAATATAGAAATAGCCAGTACAGAAGGACTCCAAATAATTTATGTATCACAGTCTTCCACCAAGAAGTAAAATGTCACTCTTGCCATGATCACTAGAGGCGCTGTGTCCCTCCACAAGACAAGAGCCAGATATAAGGTGTGGTGTGCAGTCTGGCAGACACTTGAGAAGCATGCCCTTAGCCAGACCAAGGTCAGCATCAAGAGTGGAGCCATGTTGACAGCTGCCCCTCCCTGTGCTGGGGAAGAAGCTTACATCCTCTCTCTGCTCATCCTCCCAAAATCTAGTGTCATGAGGATATTCTTCATGAAACTGATAGGTCTTCCTCGGGAGCATCAAGGTCACTACAAATAAGGCAGATCTGAGAGGCCTAGAGAGATAGGAGGACTCAGTGTGGTGACACCCTAGGGAGAATCCTAAAATAGGAAGTGGGTGCAAGGTAGAGATGCATAGTCCATAATAAAGTACCAGCTTGCATTAATAACCATGCTTCAACACAGGTCCATTAACTTTGACAAGTGTGCCTTGGTAATGTATGATGTTAGCCAGAACAGGGCTGGGAGCATGGACCATCTTAGCAACTTCTCTGAAAATCTAAAACTATTTGAAAATAAATGACGAATTTTTTAAAGACTTGAATGGGGCCTAAGGAGATAAAGGACATTGTCCAAGGTCACAGAGCTTGTAAATGACAAGGTCAGGATGACCCTCCTGGGCTGTGTTTAAACCAACAGCCTAGAGCTGACCTGCACTGACTGGGATGCTGTGAGCAAGCCTGCACAGGTTGGGATGCTGTGAGCTAGCCTGCACTGACTGGGATGCTGTGAACTACCCTGCACTGGCTGGGATGCTGTGAGGTAGCCTGCACTGACTGGGATGCTGTGAGCTAGCCTGCCCTGGCTGGGATGCTGTGAGGTAGCCTGCACTGGCTGGGATGCTGTGAGCCAGCCTGCCCTGGCTGGGATGCTGTGAGCCAGCCTGCACTGGCTGGGATACTGTGAGCTAACCTGCATAGGCTGTCATGTTGTGGGCTAGCCTGCACAAACTGGGACGCTTTTCTCCCTGAGGCAGGAAGGGACATAAAGAGGAAATAGGAGGAAGAGAAGGATAAAGAGGAAGAGGATGAGAAAGAAGGAGAAGAAGGTGAGGGGAGAAGAGGAAAAGATAAAGGAAGGAAGGGGAGGAGAAAAGAAGAAGAATATGGGAAGAAGAAGGAGGAAAGAAGAGAAGGAGAGGGTAAAGAAATGGACTTCCAAGTACTTGGAAAGCGAAGGACCTCTCCCTGCTGGGTGGAGCCAGCCTCGCAAGCTCAGTCTCCGCTCCTCCTAATCCATATTCAGCAGCTCTCAACCGCACCATGGGCTCCTTCCTCCTCCAACTGTGCTCTCCCCATGCAGACTCCCATGGAATCAATAGTCACATCCATCATTTTATCTCTACCACTTAGCAGAAGCAAAAACCACTTTGCCAAAGTACCCTCCACTGGACAAGACATATCATCCCATCACTGCCGCTCACATCCATCTTCCCCGCAATTGTTTAAGTGGTTTGGGGTCCTTTGAAATTGGAGATTTATTCCTCCTTCCCTTACGCTTTATTAGGGGAGGTTTATCATCAATATGAAACTTTAATACCTCCAAAGCCGCGGATTAATAGACTCATAAACCTTAATACCTGGTGCTTTATGCACTTCAGGGTGTGCTTGGCACAGATGGGGAGGGATGAGTCTATTCGATTTTCCTGCCCCACCCCCCACAAGTCTAGCACTCTTGGGGGCACAGATTCACCTTGATAAAGCATCAGAAGGTGGATGGGATGTTGAGGGATGGAATCGTTGTTCTGGTGTTTCAACTGTACAGTTCCAGGCTGGCAGATTCTCAGCTTCTTCGTCTCTAGAATGGAGGTAAAGGCTGGAGAGATGGCTCAGTGGTTAAAGCACTTGCTGTGGAAGTGTGAGAACTGGAGCCTCAACACCAGAGAATTCACATAAATTCAGGAGGAAGCTGTAACCGCCTGTAATTCCAGCTTCAGAAGGCAGAGGGGGCCATCCTCAGAGCAAGCTGGCTAAGCAAGCTGGCTACATCTCAGTTCGCCTGAGAACCTGCCTAGTGAATAAGGCACAAAGAGGGGTCAAGGATGGTATCCAACATCAACCTTGGGCCACCCACACACTCAAAATCACGTACATGGTAACATATATACACATGAATGTATAACACACACACATGGGAAAAAAATAAAAAGTGAAATGGGAATAAAATTGAAACTTTCTGAACAAAGCTGCTTGGTGCGGGAGAATTGTCTGTATTCTGTCAATCATGTTTTAAATAAACGCTGATTGGCCATGCAGGAAGTATAGGTGGGACAACCAGACAGGAAGTAAAGGTGGGTCAATTAGAACAGGAGAATGCTGGGAAGGAGGAAGCCCATTCCTCCCCAGTCCTGCCCAGACCACGGAAGAAGCAGGATGTGACCTGCCCTGCTAAAAAAGGTACTGAGCCATGTGGCTAACATAGATAAGGATAATGGGTTAATATAAGTTAAAAGAACTAATACGAAGCCTGAGCTAATGGGCCAATCAGTTTATAATCTTCTGGAGCCCTTTGTGTGATTTCTTTGGGACCTAATGACTGTGGGACCTGGTGGGAGGACAGAAATCAACCAGTCCCTCATGTTACAGCCACTGATTCCTGTGCCTATGTGTGTGCACGTGCATGCGTGCATGCGTCCATGCATGAGTGTGCAATGTGGGGAGGAAAAAAGAGATAATAGATGCTACTTACAGAGGTTAGCCTTGTTCCTAAAGATGTCTGGTGCTAAATAAACGAGTTATACTATCATGATCTCCCTTGATCCAATGAGAAAGATCAACAAAACTCAAAACTCAAAGGGAAACTTCCATGGGAGGGGACCAGGCCTGAATCACCTCTGGAGCACACACAGTCAAAAGTCAAGAGGCCGTGGCTCCTCTTACCTTTCTATACTGCTCCAACTCAAGTCTCCAATGCCTAGTCACTCGTTGCTGTCAAACAGGCCACTGTTTAAAATGCAGCAGCTGCTGCTCCCCATGACAGACACAACCTGTTCTTCCCAAGAATCCCAGAGGAGCAAAGGCTCAGATTGAGCCCTTTGTAACTTCTAATTCCTTAGAAAGACATTAGGACAAGCAGCCAGCCACATGGTCTTTCCACAGCTCCACGCCCCCTTGCTGCAATTTGTTCTCCCTCCCATGGGGCTTTCCTTGTGGCAACAAGCTAAGTAACTCAGCTAAGGGAAACCGCCATCACACAGACCGCCTCACACGTGGCAACTCAGATCCTGAGAGTGGCAGCTAACGTTGACACCAACAGTTCTCCACCAGGGAAGCTGAGGCAGGATCTGGAGGCATACAGAGCTGCACTGGTGGAGGGATGACATAATCACCACATATAGAGGCTCAAGCTGTCATGTGACATGTCTGACCACAAAAAAAGCTCCTGGCCTGGTGTCTCTAATTCCGATCTATGGAGTGCCTGCCACATGCAAACCATAGTATCTCATTGGCCACCTATAGGAAAGACATTACAGCTGCCTGCCTGAAGGTCAGATTGCCAGCCTTATCCTCTGCCTCTTCCACTGTTCCCTCATCCTAGACTCTAAATCTGGACTCATGTATGGCACAAGGTGGGACCATGGGGACTACAAACTGGGCCAGCTTCTGGTTAGCCTCCTACCATTCTGCGAAGTCTTTGAGAATGAGAGTCCTACCACTGAGACACAGAGGTTAGGTAACCAGCCCTAGTCACAAAGCTAAGCAGGTTCAGCTGCAGCTGACCAGGGCCAGGTCTATGCTGGGTGTGTTTGCTTGTCTGTCATGAACAGTTCTCACACACAGGTGCCTCAGACCTATTCTTCTGAGGAAATGATGTAATACTCAAAGGTTTCGGTGAATATGCCCTAAGGAAAGGCTCAGCTGGACCACCAGCATTTTGTCTTTGTGCTCAGTACTGTGCCCTGATACCATCAGCTCAAACCAAAACTGCCTCACACACTCCGTTTCAAGTTTTGTTCCAATGGGCTGTGACCCAGGCTCTGGGCATCACAGGCTGCTCTTGCCCTGGCTCCAGCATCCGTCCCTGAGTGCTGGAGACTTTGCTTCCTCGGATGCCTGCTAGGTCAGCCTGCTCTCCTCTGTGTGTGTCTTCATCTGGCCCTAAATAGCCTGAAGTCTTATCCACATCCCAGGACATGCCCTTCCCAATGTTCTCTAAGCACCCACTGCTCCCCTCGAATCATCACCCATTGGGTGTGGGTGTTGACACTGAAGATGCCCTGCTGATAGCTCTCACTGGAGAGCAGGGAGAGCTCCCCAGGATGAGAGCAGAGACCTGTACCATCCAGGCCTCTCACCCCAGCTTGTTTGGTGCCCCTTCTTCTCGCTCTCCTTCCTCAATCAACAGGTTCATGTTGTATGTTGACTGTGAACTGAGTTCGGCACTTGGTTCTGGAGACACAGTCATAAACAAGCCATCAGATCCTCTGTGTTTGGTCACAGAAGCAGTGGAGGATTGGGGAGAATACCAGTTTGTTTTCCAATTCCAGGAAAGACAGCCTCACTTCCACTAGCCTTCTACCGTTTCACCACTTGAGTTTGTCCCCCACACCCACTTCTCTGGTCCCTGGCTCCTTACTGTCCAGAGATAAGACCAACCTCAATGCCACTCTTGCATTCCCAGGATTTGGACATTAGAGCAGAAGTCCCCATTGCTGGTCTTCCACTGGGCCATAGTACATGGGGAACTTGGTGGGATGACCCATTATCTCAGTTACTCAGGAGGCAAAGGCAGGAGGAGCTCAAACTAGGCTGCAGGATGAGTTTAAAGCCAGCCTGGGAAACTTAGCAAGCTTCTTTGTCAAAATTTATACGTAAAAAGAGAGCTGAGGCTGTAGCTTAAAGACAGAGCACTTGCTTAGCATGTGGGAGGCTGTGGGTTCAATCCTGCATACTGCAAAACTCTAATCCATATTACACTGAGCCTGGAAGGCATGTGAGAGAGGAAGTTGGCTCATCACACTTCACGCCATGTTCGCAGCGCCTGGAAACAGCTTGCACTCAATGAGGCTGAGCAAAGGTGTGATCAAAGAGAAAGCAGTCCCACTCAAACAAGGCCCTCAAGTTCAAGTGCATCAAAGGCAAGAGATGAGTGGGCAAGATGCTGAGTTTCTACAGCCAGAGATGTGGCAGAAACCAGGCTGCTGGTTGCCATAGGAACTGCTTCCCAGTCCACTCATCTGCAAGAAGTATAACCTTACCAGATATGAGATATATAGCCAGCCCTGGACTTTGTCATCCTGACAGTAGGCAACACACTCTAAGGTGGTCTGGGATGGCTCACTACATGAGATCAATCCTTTCCCTTCAGAATGGCCAAGACCTGAAATTTGCTCTTGACCAACACAAGTGGTTAAAATTGTACCACATGGAGATGACAATGTCACTTGGCAGGAACCTTTGTGGCTCTTGCTCTTGCTAGCTTTGATGAGATAGTCATGCCAGGGATAAAAACCTATATGACAAAAATCATGGGTGACTCGTGGAGAGCAACCAACTCAGAACCTAGGCTTTGGTCTGTTGGCCACAAGGACTGAACCTTCCCAGTGGAGCCTTTAGGAAGGTGCTATGGTTCATGCCTACTTTAACTAAAGTGGATTTGGAATCATCTAGAAACACACCTCTGGGGGTGTCTGACCAAGTGGAAACTGTCAGGGACATTTCAATTCAAATCATGATAGGAAACACGTGGGGATTGTGCATAGCTGAGGGAAGAGCAGGATTTGAACAGGTCATCCAAACTCCTAGGACAAGGTGACAAGGGAGATAAGGGGCTGTGGGATGGGACAGGATCTGAGACCCAGCAGTCAACATAAGGGAGCTTTCAGGGCCAAGTTCCAAGAATATTTGGGACAGACATCAAACTTTGGCAGCTGGGAGGAAAGTATACACAGAGGGCATAAAAATGGAGGTCGTGGCAAAGTTTTGATTTCCTCCCGAGGATCACAGCTTCCGAAACACCCAGAGGACCCAACAATCAAAGACCATGATGTAAAACTCCCAACATTTAGACAATGCTCTTGGGATTCAAAGACTGAGGTGGGAGTCCTGCGTCACACCCTGGTCCCCATCTGACTGCCTGGTTTCAATCCTTGCCCTCCCCCTTGAAGCCCTATCTGGGGTGATTAATGGGCTTAATTTATCATTAACTTCTATGGATCTCAGCTGGGCTGAGGTGTCCTGGGAGTTATGTGTGAACAATTGGTGGGAGAACAGAGGTCTCGCCCAGCTTATTTATATTCATTTTGTACCGAGGACATTCCTAATTTGTTCATTTGTCTCTAGTGCGATTTCACTGCACTTGGATGGCTGGGACAGGACCAAAGATGGATGTGGGCTTAGGTTCAAGGTTCCCAGCCAGTGTTCTCAAGGGAGAGAAGGGATGTTGATGGTTCCAACAAGGCTAGCCAGGTAGCAGCAGGGTGGATGCAGGAGAAATGCCAGGGCCATTCCTTTCTTCTCACTCCTGATGGTGTTTGGGGGTCCAGACTAAAATCTTGGCAACATTTTCCCCCACTGACACAGATGGAGGCTGAGAAAGATGGAGTTTCCCAAGATGCACGTCAAACAAAAGTCCTCCCAGTAGCTCACACCTGTAGTCCCAGTATCAGTGAAATGGAAAGTGGAGACAAGCAGATCTGGGGAGCTTGCTGGCCAGCCAGCCTAGCCTAGTTCCAGCTCAGTGAGAAATCCTGATTCCCACAAAATGGTGAAGGTGCCGGTGGTGGTTAGCTTTGCCAACTTTACACAGACAAGAATCATCCGAGAAAAGGGTCCTAACTGGGGAATTGTCTAGGAAGAATTGACTTGTGGGCATGTTTAGGAAGGATTGTCTTGATTGTCTTAACTGATAGAAGACTGAGCCTACTGTGGGTGACACCATTCCCTAGGCTGAACTATACATGAGTGAAGAAAGCAAGCTGAGCAGAAGTGAGCATGCATGCATGCATTTCTCTCCATGCTTGGCTGCAGATACGAACGAAGCAGCTGGCTGATTAGAGTTCCCGCGTTGACTTTCTCACAACGATGGACTCTAGCCTGGAACTACAAGCTGATGAAAAACCCATTTTCCTCTAATTTTCTTTATGTAAAGGTGTTTTATAATATCAATTATAGAAATGAATTTAAAACATCACCAAAGAAATGACCTCCAAATACCCATGCATGTGTGTTAATGTGTGCCTGTATGAGCACATGTACACACACGCATGTGCGTGCACACGCGCACACACACACACACACCAGATATGGGCTCAGGTGTAGAAGCAGAGTTGAGGTAACGTGAAAGGAGGAAGAGAAAAGGCCTTTAGCAAAGAGATCCTGGGTAGATATGGGAGGCTGAGACTCATCTCCAAGTAAGCTACCCACAGAGTAAGACTTCAACCTTCTGACATACTCAGAGCCCTGGGCTGCAGTTCAGGGGAAAAGCACCAGCACTCTAATCAATACACCCCCCCCAAAAGGCTGCTGTCTCCCAAGATATGGCAGGGTGGATTTTTCTCCCCTTTCATCCTTTGGGGCACATGTAAAGACTGGAAAGGAAAACGATGCTCTGTGTGTGAGGTCCTGAGGACAGCACCCACGTGGATATGTACAGACCCCCCACACACAAAAGAAGACACCCCCATGGGGGCAAGAGAAGGCAGGAGAGATATGGCCCTAGGATAGAGCTTTCTGTCCCTCTCACACAGACTGTTCTAGAATCTGGGGTTATGAATATGCTTAGAGACCTGCTGGGTGGATTCCGCAGGAGTCTCCCCACCTGGGAATAGACGGCTGGCATGCTAAGAGAGCACTTTCTGGATCCCATGAGTGGCAGTGAATAGACAGGGCTATCTGCAATCCACGGCCCAGCGTCATCCACTCCCAGAAAGATGGGCCACTCTAAAATTTAAGCTGAGATCCGGGAGTTGGAGCGGCTGTGAGAAAGCAGTTGAGCATCCTGCAAGATCAAGCTCATGCTTTCGTTTCTGTCTGGTTGGTTTTGTTGTTTGTTTGTTTGTTTGTTTGTTTGTTTGTTTGTATGAGAACAGAAGTTTATCAAAGCATGGAGGAATAGGGATAGATCATAACAACTGATGCCAGGAGCCAGTCAATATTTTCCCAAATCACCACCATTGTTTGTCCTTCCTGTTCTCGCCATCAGAACAGTGCTGGAAATGATCGTGCTGGCTGCCTGGCTGACCTGCTCAGGCCCAGGAGACACACTTGGTCCTTACGTGAGAGTCTCACTGCCCTCATCACTTTTCCCGCGGAGTCACACCCAGAACTGGGCAGCAGAACTCTGATGATAACTGTCTCTGATTTTAATCACATAACATCATGGGAGAATTCAAAGCTAAGCCGCAATGAACACTGTGGATTTGGGTCATGTAGAGAACTGGTGTGATCTACGGAGCACTTGGAGGACTGGACCTCCCAGCCATGTCAGCTGGGAAGCCCGAAATCTGCAGAGCAGCCCAGCAGGGCAGAGACCCAGAGGAGAGTCGACATTTCCTCTGCGTGCAATCTGCTAGAGGATCAGTTTGCTTTGGCTCTTCGAGACAGAATCTGCAGCTGAGGCTGGCATCCTCCTGCCTCAGCCTCCCAAGCTCTGGGAGGGCAGGTGTGTGTTGTCATGCTTGCCTGTCATTTTTTTTATTGGGCCTTACCTTAGGCCACATGCAATATTTAGAAATGTGCCACTCGGGGGCTCTTTGCTCCATCCACAGATGGTGCCAGTGTCTTCTGGATGAGGGTTCCCAGATTTGCATCAGCCCAGGCCCTGTAGTTCTTATCTCAGCCCTGACTCCTGCAAACCCAGCGATCTACCTGATCTGGGTCAGTTAATGAAGACTACCTCCTCCTTCACAATGCTGGACTCGGCCAACTGTGTCAATGGCCTCCTAGTTTCCCTCCGTCTCCGGAATCTGAATTATAGCTGCTGGGTCCTCCTCAATGAAGAAAGGGCTGGTCCTCCCTCATTCTGTGTTTGTATGTGTGAGAGAGAGAAAGAAAGAGAGGAAGGGAGGGAGGGAGGGATGGAGGGATGGAGGGGGTGTGTGTCCATGTGGATTTAGCTACCATGATCAGCTGTGCAAGTGCACATGGAGGCCAAAGGTCAATCTTGATGGTCATTCTTCAGGCACTATCTAACTTGTTTGTTGAGACAAGGTCTCCCATTGGCCTGGATCTCATTGAGCAGGCTAGCCTGACTAGCCAGGGAGTCCCATGGATCCACCCATTTCCCCTTCTCCAGCCCTAGGATTACAAATATCTCTATGCCGGCTTTTATGTGGTTTGAGGAATCTAAGTCAAGTTTCATGCTTACAAATAAAGCATTCGCTATCTGGACCATCTCCCCAACCCTTGGTCCTCATTCTTTATGATCCCAAGTACAGAGAGGGCTGTACAAGTTAATGCCTCTTGCTCCACCTAGCGCCTAGCGCCTAGTGCCTAGCACCTTGTAAGCATTCAGCAGATGTGAGTGTCATACAGTCTCCCATGTGTTTGGTGCCCATTTGGTCAAAGTGGGCCACACAGTGCATCTCACCTGATGGTATCTCACAAGATACTGGGATTCCTAAAAGAGGAAAAGTGATGGAACTACATAGAAGGCTCAGTGAGGGTGATGAGATGGGTAGCAGTGTGGTCCTAACAGTGAGTACCATCCACCCATCTCTGGCCTGGACACAAACATTGAGAGCAAGCATCCTTGGTAACCAGATCCAGAGCCAGGCCAGGCAGGCATCTCACAGCTGAGTCCCAGGCTCAATGCTCCTGGCAGGCCCATCGTCTCCCAACTGGCAGCTGTCGGGCCCAGGAAGGCTGCCCATACTAAACTCCCAGCTCTGGGGACCAGGGAGGGATGGTGGTAATTGGGTTACATGCTTCAAGGATGTGGCTGCTCTTGGCAAGGCCACAAATTGAGTTTGAAATAAGTAATCCAGAGCCAAGCCACTTACGCTGTGAACAACAAGGCCTGCTTGGCAGGTCTTCCCATCCATCCTCCTCTGGGGACACAGTCTCAAGTCCCAGAATGGCTGGGAGAGAGCTACAAGCCAGTCCTAGAGGTACTGAGAACCAAATTTGTGTAATAATGGAGGAGGGCCAGCTGACACTCACTCCCCAAAGAAGGGAGGAGGCTGGGACCCAGACCCAGCAGACAATCCATAGTCATGAGTGTGGATAGGGGGTTAACTAGGGCTGGGAGAGGGAGGGAGAGGGGTCTGAGAGCTGAGACATGTTGGGCTTCTTGCAGGCAATGGAAATGTTCTCAAATGTGTGGGGGTGACGGCCAAATCACTGTGAATCTATTTCAAAGCGCTGTCATGTACATGTTAAACAGGGAAATTGCAGTGTAGGAATTATTTCTCAATAAAGCTTCTATTCAAGGGTCAGCAAGGTGGTGAGTGGGTCAAGCTCTTGCTATGTATACCTTGGGATTGTAGAACCCACACCCACAGGCATGCCGTAGCACATGTGTGCCCCTCATACACACTAATAATAAATAAAGTTTTAAAAATATCCCACTTCTCAGATCCATTCATTTTCTCGCAATTTCATTTGTCTCCACAGCTGAGGAAAATTCCATTATGTCTATGCGCCACATTTCCATTATCCATTCATCTGCTGATGGACATTCAGGGTGCTTCCATTTCCTGGCTATCCTAAATAGAATGGAAAAACAAAAACTCCATGTTCTCTCCCACATGCAGACCCTAGTCTGTAATGGACACATAAAAACGGGCGTGTAAATGTGGTTAAAAGCCTAAATAACTAGGAAGATGACCTGGAGAGAGTAAAACTAGGTTCTGAAAAAGGACAGGGCTGTGAATGTACAGGGAAGGCACAAAGGAACACAGAAACAGAAAAGAGATTTGCTGGGAGGAAGCAAGGGGTAGCAGGGGTGCAGAAGAAGAAGAATCTATTAAAACACACTTTGTCTGAAAATTCCATAATAATATTTAATACTTTGTATGATCATTTTAAAAATCAATAAAAAATAAAAATATCAAAATCAAATAATAAAATATAAATAATAAAAAGTAAAGGTGTCATTCAAAATAAGAGAGAACTGTTGAGATGGCTCATTGGGCAAAGGTACCTGCTACTGATCTCTATAACCCACATGGTGGAATCAGGGAACTGACCTCTGAGCTCCACACTTGTGATGCTTCATGCACACACCCAATAAATAAGTAAATAAATGTAATGAAAAGGAGAGTGGGAGAGAAGTAGGAGGTTGGGAACCAGCATGACTTCTCACAGATACAACTCCTCCCCCCTCCCCCAAAAAAATAAAAACCGAAGGTCTCAGGTCCTGCCATAATAATAAAGGTTTGCAAAAATGAGTCAATCCAAAACTGCAGCACAGACAAGTTAATCCCGTTGCTGGAAATCAACAGAGGACAAGGAAGCCCTGGGGTTCTGCCCCAGCTCCATGGTCCCAGAAAAAAACAAAGCTCAGGCATTTCCGCTCAGGGCTTTTGGCCTCTGACCAATAAGCAGCTTAAACTTGCAGAGAACCGGGAAAGGAAGGTCATGTGATTTGGGGATACTCAGAAGTGAAAAAGGTAAAAACAAAGCACTCTGCTAGCTAGCCTCTCTTCTCCCTCGAGGCACGGAAGGGTCTGAAGTGGATCTGATTAGCCGGCCAGGCTCCAGCGTGCAGAGTCTAGGCAGCCATCTGCAAAGCCTGAAACTCAATAGAGAACTTGCTAACAGGGTTGGTGCCTGCTGTGGGCTGCCACCGTCAGCTTCAGCCAGCTCCAGCGTGACCACAGGAGATAACCCGCCAGAGGCTGTGGGCTGATTATCCTCCCCCTCATCCACCCTAGGCAGAATGGCTTCACCAGGCTTCTGCTGCCACCTACAGCACTAGAGACGAAAGGCAGGTCCCGGGCCAGACCCAGCTGAGGGGTCTTCCAAAACCAAAGCAAGCCAATTGGAGCCTGAGTCTCCACACCACGTCCTTACCCAGACCCTCATACAGCCTGAGGAAGCCTTACAGAAGCCTTCTACCCACTTTCACCCCATCCACTGCGTCACACACACCTGCAATGTACCCTGGGAAGCCCCCTACCTATCAGCTCTCTTACAGTGTGAGAGGGTATCCACACCTCTGCTTTGAGATCACCCAAAGACATCCTGAGCCCTCTGCCCGTACCAGCTGTCCTCGCTAACACCATAGACCAACCCTCTATTCTGGGAAACTCCTCCGGATTCCTGCCCTTGGTTTAGCTATCTATAGCCTCCCTTTGCAGACCTACCTGGCCTGGTCACTCCCATAACTGACAGTCATCTGCCTCTCCTAATGTCAAAAGCTATAGTAATCATGGCTGTGATCTGAATGACCCCTTATATGGGAGGGTCCCAAATCTAAGAATAGCCTAACATACCAGTAAGATCCTGTCTCAAAGTAAGTAAGTACATACATACATACATACATACATACATACATACATACATACATACATTGAAGGGAAAGAAGAGGAGGAAGGAGGGGTAGGATGGGGGAGAGAAGCAGAGAGGGAGGGAAAGAGGGAGGGGGAGGAAGAACAGGTAGAGTGTTTACCTAGCATATACACAATCCTCAGTTGAATTCTCAGAACCATATAACCCAGGCATAGTGTGTATGTCTATAATCTCAGCACCCAGGAACCAGAGGCATGAGAATCGACAACTTCAAGGTTCATTACAGAGTGAGTTCAAAGCCATCCTGGGCTACATGAGACCCAGTTTCTTTCAAAAACCAGTCTGGTCCCTGGACTCCAGGCCAGCAGGAGCCATTTGCATGTGACCCTCACAGTAAAGTCCGCAGAGTTGGGTGGAGTCTCCATGGAGGAATGAGTCACAGGACCCATGGCAGGACACAGCTGGAGAGTGAATCCCAGAACAGGAGAGCCTCAGGCGGTGTGCTGTGATCCTTCCTTTCAAGCCTCCTTCGCCCCACTCATTTTCCCCACAGATACCTCTCCTGCTGGAGCACCAGCAGGGCAGGTTTCACGGTTAGACAGTGCAAAAGTGCCATCTTGGCTCTATCTTCCCATTCTTATGAAGCTAACAATGCCCACAGGGCGCCCAGCCCTCATGACCTCACCTAACTCTAATTACCTCCCAAAGACACCAGCTCCAGATGCCACAGACAAATGAATCTAGGGAGGTTCCCAGCATGCATCCTTCCAACCACAGTGCAACGCTCAGAACCAGTTTCTCCCCCCACCCTCATCTCTCCGACTCTCACCCCACTCCCTCATCTAAATGTACTTTTGTTACCTCTGGGTTAGGAGCCCCAGGAAGGGGATGAGAAGGCTGTTGGGTGGGGAGGGGGAGGAGATGACTCAATTAATCAAGTGCTTGCTGTACACGCCTGAGCATGAAGATCAGGAGCCCATGGAGGCAAGGGCATCGTGGGCCACAATCCCAGGGTTGGAGAAATACACAGGAGGTCCCCACGGCTCACTAGCCAACTGGCCAAGCCAAATCAGCCAGTTCTGAGTTTATAAGAGACCCTGTCTCAAAAAACCAAGTGGAGAGCCCCTGAGTACAGTACTCAAGGTTGACTGGCCTCCACATGCTCACATGTATGATGCATCCATACACATACGAACATGCTTACACAGGAAGGGGGAACCCCCGTTGAACACGTAGCACACATCAAGGTTCCAGAGTGTTTCAGAACCCACAAGAGGCAGGCCACCTGAACCCACGAAAACCTGGAACACCAAACTAAACATAGTTGGATTTGCTGAGAGCCATGCACAAGGCACGTCCAAAATGACAGGAAAAGCACTTGTCTCATCAAAGAGGAAAAGGCCCCAAAGGATTTCAAAGATAATAATAGCAAAATAAATTTCAAGAGCAGATCTAAATGCACCAAGCCTGGCAAGCGATGAAAATTACCATCCCTGCTAGTGGAAATGTCAATTCAAACTTCATTTGTAAAACGGTTCAGGCTCTGATTGCAAAATTATTATTTCATATGAGAAAGAGAACTGTGTGGATAAAGAGCGGGTGGCAAAGTTTTTTTTAAAGAAAAAATTTAATTTCCTCAAATATCCCCTCCCCCAAAACAAAGCAAAACAAATTTAACATTAAAAGTTGCCCAGGATAATTGCAGATGTAAATATCACTTAGTGCAGATGCTGAGAGTAAAATGTAATTATGACTCATGGGAAATCGATGGCAGCCAATGATAAAATCCATGGTCTGGATCTTTCTGCTGAGCAGAAATGGATTCACACTCGGGCTGTGGTTTATGTGTTTTTTAATTGAAAGTGAGCTATACGTGGAAATTAATCTCAATCCATGAATGGGGTAACTGATGCAAGTAAATACATGGCAGTAATAGCAGCTGAACTCACAGGCGATGCCAGAATGTCCAAGGACAAACCTTCTCCTGCCACCGAGAACCCCTTCTCTTCAAAGTCTTTACTGGGCCCTTTCCTCCCCAGCCTTGTGGTCCCAGCTGTGACCAAAGGAGGTCTTACTTGTCCCCCAAGGGCCATCACATATTTAAGTGGGATAATAACTGATTAAAATACTCAACATTATGATTTGAGACCAAAATAGTTCCCACAGGCTCATGGGTTTGAATGCGTGGTCTCCAGCAGAAGGCGCTGTTTGGAGAGGTTGAGGAAGTTAGAGAAAGTGAGTGGCTAGCAGGCAGGCTTTGGGGGTCACCCCAGATTCCTAGCCTGGGTCCTGCCCCCATTCCACTCATTCCACCACGTCAGTGCAAACATCCTGCCAACTCCTCAGAGGATGTGGCCCTTCCTCATCGGCCATGGGCTCAAGAAATTGTTCGACTCAAAGAGACTTTAGGGGAGAAGGAGGAGGTGCAGAAACAAGACCCTCTGCCACTGCCCTCTGCCTGTGGACAGACCAAAGAGTTCACTGCATTTCTCCCCAAATGGTCACCCAGACTTCTGGTTTAAAAAAAAAGGTCCACAGATGCCCCTGAGTTCATCATCACCCAAGCCCTGTGGTTGCTCAGTCAGTATTTCCTTGTCTCCCAGCACAGGAAGACCAACCTGGTGAGTCTCCCTGACACCAGGTTGCCTACCCTACCTTCAAGCCTGGAATTTAAGTGCCGGAATTCAGGTAAGAAGGTACGGAGAGGAGGACAGGATTCATCAATCAGACAGCATAGAATTATCTGAAAAAAATGCACGTAACGAATTCAGGTTCAGGAGCTAGGAAGCTAGCTTATCAGAAAATGTCTGCTGAATAAGTCTGCCACCGAAACCCATGTGAGAAGCCAAGTGTGGTGATACACACCTATAATCCTAGCACTAGGTGTAGGGGGATATAGGAAAACCCTTGGGGGCTTGCTGGCCAGTCAGCCTAGCCAATCAGCTAGTTCCATGTTCACTGTCTCAAGACATAAAGCAGAGAGCAATAGACATCAACCTCTGATCTACACACACACACACACACACACACACACACACACACACACACAGCGTATCAGCTTCCTTCTGGAGCCCTGGCAGGGATACATCACCCAGTCTCAGATTAGAAATGAGACAAAGACACATTGTCTTCAAGCTGGAGCCCAGCCCCAGCTCCACCATGAGGAGAAGTCCTCTGGAACCTCACAGCCCCATGAGAAGTCTCTTTACTGCCGGCCTTCTGAAATTCTTGTGTCTCTACCCCTCTGTTCTCCTTCCACTGTCTGCTCTGGAGCAGCTACAAGCATGACAGGGTGGCTCATTTGGTATTTTGGCTATGGCTGCAAAATCACCTTCCCTCAAACTGGCATGAAGGGGGAGATTTAATCAGTCTCTGGTGTGTTGCCTGCGTTTGCACTCAGGATCTCTAACAGAGGCAATGAGGAAGTTTTCAAACATTAAAGCTTAATGAGCAGGCAGGAGAACATACTACCACTGCATCAATGCCCGGCCTAGTCTCACTGGGGAAAAATCAAGGCAGCCCTATCCATCTTGCCAGATCTGTACTGTCACTCATGGTCCACTCCTATCACATTTGCCCAGCCTCCCAGCCTGGGTGTGCCTGGAAATCAGCACTATTAACCAGCACTAGGAAGCACCCATCAGTAGAGGGGAGAGTTGTCAATGACGCTAACTAAGGCAGTGCTTTCTGTATGCGTGAACATGCTTCAAAGTGGAAGCCAATTCTCTCTGTAAATGAAAATCCTTCACCCAAAAATACAAATTTCTGGGCACAAACATAATGCTGCAAATAGAAAATTACATACCTAAGCTGAGTCAGGGCTCAGCTAGAGAGCCTGCCTAGACTTCCCCAGTAGGGGCTGGGGTTGTGGCTCAGCAATAGAGCACCTGCCTATCATGGGCAAGACTGTGGGTTCCATCCCCAATATTGCATAAAGAAAGGGGAAAGCAACACCTTACTCAAAACATAACCATTCTGAAGTTTGGGAGGTTTTTTTTTTTTTGCTTTGTTTTGTTTTTTGCTAAATGCCTTTGGATACATGTACAAGTGTATACAACGCATAAACAAATTTTGTGCTGAATATCAAGTCCTGTCTCCAAGGTCACTCATTATGAATTTACAAACATCTCAAAGTCTGCAGACACTGCCAATCCAAAACACTCCTGATCTAACATGTGTGGAATGAAGGACACTAAAACCTGCTCATTCTAACAGCTGGGGTTTCCGGTGGATTCTTCACCAGAACAGGGGTCCTGCAGGAGGAAGAGAGGAGCCTGCGGAATCAATCTGGAATGGGTCCATGTGCTCACATTTGAACACTTGGTCCCATTCCATCTTTCTGCCTCCTGTCCATTTTGAGGAGACCGTTTTTCTCTCAATCCCACCATCTCTATGGCTCATTGAGACTCAATGACGCCAAGTGACTACGATCTACAACCTCTGCAACCCAGAGCCAAAAGAAATCCCTTCTTTTTAGTTGTCAACACAGAGACTTGTCAGTGACAGAAAGTCTCAAGAATGCTAGGAGACTGTCTAGAGGAGGAAGAATCAGGACAGCAGGCCAAGCCAGAATTGGAGTCCTGAGGCACAAGGACTACCCAAACTGGGCATCCATTGACAACTTTTTACTATGTAAAGTTCTGCTGTCCCAACACACCTAATCAGCTCTGCTCCCATGATGAACAGCAGACACAAAAGTATAGGAAGAAGGGTGTGGCCATGTTGCAATAAAACTTTTTTTTTGACAAACACAAGCAGGGGCCTATGAGTCCCCATGGGAAATTCATAATCTGGGGTGGCATGAGGTGATAGCGATCCCACAACGAAGATGAAGGAGATTCGTATCAGATATTTCCTCCATAAAGGTCACTGCTTGAAGGTCAGAAGGAAGAGGTTAAAAGTCTCTACACCAATTTAATGGAGACGATAACCATCACTCCATCCAGTGCGTCAACCACAGAGCTTTTGAGGATGCTGGACTGTCTCTGCTTTTGGTACTCTGTCCCGTTCTGTTAGTTTGTCTGTTTGTCTGTCTGTCTGCTTGTTTGTTTTTTGAGATAGGCTCTTGCTACATAGCCTAGGCTGGCTTCAAACTCACGGTCTTCCCAAGTGCCAGAATTCCATGTGTGTCCACTACATCCGGCTTCTGTCTCACTGTTTCTTAATTAACTGGTCTTCAACCTCAGTTTCAACTCATAGTATTCATTCGGGAAGGACACACCTGGGGTTTCTCCCCCTATCGAGGAAGCTTAGCAGCTCAGACTTGACTTTCACCACATTCATCTCAACTGGGAGCAGGGTTCATGACAGTTTCTCTGTGCTCATTCGACTACAAACTACAGGAGGCTCCGCTCGGCTGAGCGCCCACATAGCCCTGAGCCTGGCATGAAATCTAGAGGAGGTTACTCACAGCTAAGCACTGACTCAAAACTCACCTGCAACAAGAGGTGGGACTGGTTTCAGGCTCTCAGCCTTTGAGGACACACCAGCTTCCCAGGCCCTCACCTCGCAGCCCCTCAGGCTGTGGGACTTGATGAACGCTGAGGTTTTGCAGTTCCAAGCTACTCACAGATGCTGCTGGCCAGGGGCTCACAGTTCACATGCTCAGCTCCATCAGGGTCCAGAGGTGCCAATGACATCGGGTGGGATCTGGACATGGGCACTTTTTCCATCCTCCCTGAGGCTGAGACATGGCTGTCTATTTACCTCCTGTTCTGTGGTGTCACTTGGTTTTAATTGTATCCAGACTTGAGGATGGCTGAGCTGAAAGACGTTTACACTTCAAGATCTGCCTTTGGGGACTTGGAATGCCTTTGACTGGGTCCACAGCCACAGTCTGAGAGCGTTCTAGAATAGTCTCATCAAAGGTTCCACTTACTGATCTCTCGACAGGGAAACTCCTGGGACACAGGTGAACAGCCGATGGATACCGTGGAGCTCAGAGAAGATCCCTCAGCACTGTGAACCTACTTCCTTGTTGTAAGAGCCCCACAGAACATATACACAACAAGGTATCACATCCTCTTGTGGGTACATTGGGGTCTAGTACAGGCCAAGTTGCCACAGCTATGAGGATGTCTGTGATCTCATGAGCATCCATTTCCCATGGATGAAAGACACCAGATAGAAAACACACAGTACTGGTGACCCCAGTGATTAGGAAGATGGGCATGTGTAAAATTAGCCTGCTGCTTTAGAATGCCGAAAGCACTCAGTGGGAGGGGTGTCTGGGTGGGGAGTAACACCACTGACCTCCAAACCCATAGGTTCTGAATCCCCAATTCTACATCCATGGATGAAACCAGTCACCCACTGATGCTTTATAACTCCCAATACAGCAATGTGAATGCTATATATATATATCTTTTATGATATATTTTAATAGATTTGAATTATTAGTATTCCCTAAATAATCCATCATAAAAAGATAGGTAGATAGATAGATAGACAGACAGACAGACAGACAGACAGACAGATAGATAGTTGGATAGACAGACAGAAAGTTGGATAGATAGCTGGATGGATAGATAGATAGATGTTAGATAGAGAGGTAGAGAGGTAAATAGTAAATAGATAGATAGATAGATAGATAGATAGATAGATAGATAGATAGATAGATGGCATTCACATTGCTGTGTTGGGAGTATAAGACATCAAGATATGATGTAGGAAATGGTGAGTGTGTGGGATTCATACGAGACTCTAAAACCTGATATAGAAGAGATTAGTATGTCCTTGGGCCTGGGTATATATGGCTGTCCCAGAATCAGTCTTCCATGGATCCCAAGAAACAAGGAATCTATTCATGGATAAGGATTTTTGCATCCTTAATCTGTTCTATGGAAGTCTTTCAGGCTGTCCCCTTGGTATCAGTTACCTATATGAATATTTGCTTTACTTGAATTTAAAAAAAGAAAAGTTTACCAAAAGTTGAAACAAAAACACCAGTCATGCTCGTCTGAGGTAGCTGTACCTCCACTCAAGGCCTGCAGGGGGTGCCACGGCCTCACAAACTCGACTCTGGTGGCAGGAACTCGGTCTGGCTTCCCTGAGATTTCAAGACTGGCTATAGGAGCCAAGCTGGCCACTCTTGGCTCCCCAGCCCTGAAGTAGGCCCTGTGACAAGCAGAAGATCCCTCTCCCAAAAGCTGTCAGCACCCCAGAGAAATTCTTCCAGAAAGAGGTCAGGCAGTAATGTGCCGTTCTCAACACCTCCTCTTCCACGGCTCTGGAAGCCCTAGTACAAACATGGGGGCATACAGCTAAATGACAGGGCAATCTGCTCTCAAGTCACACTGCTCCGGCATTGGGACACTGGGGCGACCTTGAGTAAAACTTTTGATTGCTGACTCCTGTTCTACAGGAGGTGGCACCAATGTCCTCACAGAGTCTTGTGAGGATTTAATGAGGTCAAGCATGCTTGCCACAGGGCTGGGTAAAGCACTTGCTCTGCAAGTGTAAGGGCAGGTTTGGGTCCCCAGCACCACACAAGGTTGGACATGGCAGCACGCATCTGAAACCCCAGCGTTCCCTTGGGGAGCAGGAAGGTGGAGACACAACTAAGCCTGGTATACGCAGAGGACAAGAGACACAGTCTAAAGTGTGGTGAAAAGTAAGGACCGACACACAAACACGGGGCCGGGGAGAGGGCTACTGTACAGTAGTGTCTCCTCCCTTTGTCACGGGCAACTCGTCTCCACAGAGAACTAGGTGAGCCCAGCTCAGATGGCCCTCCCCGCCCCAGGCAGCACATGTGATCCTACAGTCAGAAGTCACATTCCCTGTCCCTTCCATTCCTGAACCCTGAGACATCAGTAGCTAAGGATGGCTCGGATCGGTGCCCACAGCTGAAGGCCAGCAGGCTAGCAGCACAAAGCACTGTCTCAGTAAACCTGAGCTGAGCCTGACCCGCCCTCCAGCTGCTCCAGCTGTGAGGCATCCTCCCATCAGCGCTTCCAGAGCCAGGAAGGCTGGCAGGTCCTGGTATACAAAAGAAGATGGTTGGCAAGCCCAGGCTGACCTCCACATACAGTTCATTATCCAATCAACCACGTGACCTTGGGAAAGCAACTGGACCTCTTTGTCTCTGGCCCACAAGGAAGGGTATTTCTTTGGGTCAAGCACCTGGCATAGAACAGAACCCAGGCAGGTTTCTGGGCCTTATCTGGGAGGTACTGAGTTTCAGGATGTAATAGCGACAAACGGCTATGCCAGCCAGTGGTGAGGATGTTGTGCACTTGTGCGCAATCCCTCTGAGCAGATGCTGACATCACTACTTGTCAAACAAAGACATTGAGAGGAAAGACAAAAACCAAGGTCACAAGTGCCAAGTTGAATGTGAGTCCCAGTCTGTCTAGATTCAGAACTGTTGCATTTGGTTTGGGTTTTCAGACGGGGTCTTGTTATGTACCCTAGGTAGCACACAAACCCATCTTCTTCCTGCCTCAACCTCCCAAGAGCTGAGATCATAGGCATGAACCCCCAGAAATAGTCTTCTAGTCCAACTATGTCAGAATTTAAATTATCCCAGGGCCCAGTCCTTGGAAGCAAACTGTGGGCCTTAGAATGATGGTGTCCAGTTCTCCATTCTCTGGAACAACTGATCGGTCCTCAAGTCCTGCCACATATACAAGCCCTCAACTGCATGCAAAAGCTTGGGAACAATCAGGCGAGGTCATAGAAAGGGTTCAGGGGACAAAGATGAATGATGCCAGCTGCCCCTTGGAACAACCCCATCATGCAGATGTACACAGCCACCTCCACACCCATAGGGCTGTAGTGTCAGATGGAGCTGGGTACAAAGCTTGGCTGCTGTCCACCAACTGTGTGACTGTGGATGAATTAGGGCACCCCCATGTGCCTTGGCACCCTCACCTGGGAAAGCATGGCTACTTCTAGAAGAGAACTTGCCAGGAAACATCCTTGCCAAGACTTCATGACATGTGGCTCAAGTTTCTGTCACAGTGCAAATAATTCCTCTATTGTCACCATCATCTCCACCACCATCACCTTCATCCTCGCCACCACCATTACCACCGCAATCATCACCATTCCCTTGACTGCCAACACCATCATCATTCTTCACCATCATCACTACTGTTACCACCATCACCACTATCCCCATCACTATCAGCATTACCATTATCTCTATCACTACCATCATCAGGACCACTACCATCATCAGGACCACTACCATCATCATATCTCCTCATGAAGATCCCCACCATCATCATTACCACCATTGCTATCACCATATCACCATTACCACTATAATCGTCATAACCATCCTCACCACCACCATCAGTATCAACACCATAATCACTACCCTCACCATCACCATCACTACCATCATTTGTGTTCTTCTAGAAAGCAATACAGGAAGGCATAACCATTGCCTTGCTTGCTCCTCTGACAACACATATCATGGTTTTAAAACCAGGCTCCATATCCAACACCCACCAAGAAATGAGATCATCACGTCATCTTTTGTGCTTCTTCACTCGTTTGCTTTTCATCCACAAAATCCTGCTTCCTCCCTCTTGGGTACCCACTTGTAACCCTTCTGTTAGGAGCAAAAATATTCTGCAAAGAGCCATTTGTGCCTCTTCCTTTGGTTATCAGACTATTGAAACAATGCAGTGGTCCCCAGAAACTGGAGTTTCCCTCCTTCTGGAAGAAGGAAAAGACCGAGGCCATGGTTCCAGACAGAGGAAGAACTTGTCTCTGAGAAAGAGATTGCACAGTTTGGACAACTTGTCAGACCACCTCCCAGGGGAGACAGAGTCTCAGCAATGAAGATGGATCAACAGTAACGTACAGGACCACATTTTGACTGGACCTACACACCTATGTAGACTTTAATTTAAACCTGAATTTCGTGTCAGCATCAAAGATAGGCTGGAGATCACTGGACTTCCTTTGTGCCTCTTTCAATGTGGCCACACTGAAAAAGTCTCCTTTCTCTATTTTCTCTTTAATTGGCCTATCACAGAGTGGCTGGATGTTGCCCCTCAGAGCAGCCAGGATCCATGCCCTGACCCTAACATGTTCACTCACTGTGCTAAGGGAAGCGACTTGCTGAGATATATGCTGCCCTGAAGACAAGCCTGTCCACTTGGCAAAGAATGTTGTCTCCTCTCAGCTACACCACAGACCTTCCATCAAGCCTGGAGTTACTTAAGCCCTGATGGCATCCCAGTGATGGCCCTCGAGAAAGTCTAAGGTAGGATGCCCCATAAACTTATCTCACAGTGCCTGTGAGTTCTGAGTGTTTGTTGTCCTGATCCATGGAGCTCAGGAGTTTTGCTCTGTATCAGTCATCTCACAGGTGTTTGCCTTAGGAGTGGATTGTGAGGCAAACTTCAGTCTGTGAGGAGTATGAACAAGCTGGCAGGCGCTGAAGTGACAAGTTCACTGCTCTTCATGCTTCAGAGCATGGAACCTAACAGACAGGCTATCAGTCTTCACCATCCAATTAGGAGGGGAGGAGACCAGACCTGATTAGATTCAGAGGAAGTCTGGGTAAGCTCAAGCAACTATAATTCCTTGGCACAAACAGAGATAGGAAGAAGGAACTATGGGACTCCTCAAGTAAGACTTCCTATAAGGATGTCTGAAACCAGACATGGGAAAGAGCAGCCATTACAAACCCACAGCGATTAAATGTACCTTGATGAACTAATAATGTCTGGTCTAGAGCCAGACGTGAGGAAGAGTAGTCATTGCCTATCTGTAGAAATCAAATGTGTTGTGATCTATTCGTGATGTCTGCTAGGGACATGGAAGAGCATGTAGCAGGATGAATGTCACACATGCTGCTACTGAGACTTTGCATATGGTCCAGAAGAACTGGGACCCCACTGTGGAGTCCTGAGTCTCTGATCTACAGTGGGAGTATCCGCAGTACTCCCTGCAACAGCATGCCTTGTCTGACTCTACAGTGGGAATATCCGCAGCTCTCCCTGCAACAGCATGCTTTGTCTGACTCTACAGTGGGAATATCTGCAGCACTCCCTGCAACAGCATGCTTTGTCTGACCCTACAGTGGGAATATCCGCAGCACTCCCTGCAACAGCATGCTTTGTCCACTCTACAGTGGGAATATCTGCAGCTCTCCCTGGAATACCATGCCTTGTTTGACGGGACAGTGGGAATATCTGCAGCATCCCCTGCAACAGCATGCCTTGTCTGACTCTACAGTGGAAATATCTGCAGCACTCCCCGCAGCAGCATGCCTTGTACAACGTGTTCAGGGCTCTGTATGCGAAGTCACAGGCTTGAAGGTGATTTCTGGGGACAGAGAACTCCACAGAACTGATGTGTGACTGGTTTCGTTGACTGAGAACTGACAGGCTGTGCCCCCCCCCCTCTTATGCCATCACTGGATAGAAACAGGGTGGACGCATCAGAAGAGGACCTTCCTACCCTCCAGCTTCCTATGGTCTCCAGGGAACTGTGAGTCTGCACTTCCTATTTGTGCTAAAGCCCCAGGAAAGCACAGGCAGCCCAGAAAGGCTAGCAAGCTTCCCTTTCCACCACTCACTGACCTGTTAGTCTCTCTCAAAAAGCTCTTCTCCCAGAAGCCTCCTGAGTCACAGGACTTGAGGACCACCTATGGGAATTCTTCTTTGTACACAGAGGTTGTGGGCTTAGAAACAGGATAACAATCAGGGAATCCCCATACCCCTACCCCCTGTTCATATATATCAAAGTGCATATATGTGTATGTATGCATGTATGTATATATATATTCATGCATGTGTGTATGTATATGTATATGCATAAAGAGGGGATTTCTCATGTAGTTCAGGCTGGCCTCAAACTTGCTACATAGCTGAGGAAGGCCTTGAATTACTAATCCTCCTGCCTCTGCCTCTTGAGCATAGGATGACTATGACCATTTTATGTGATGCTGGGAAAGGAACCCAGGGCTTTGTGTATACTAGGCTAACTCTCTACCAACTGAGTTACATCCTCCATCTGGTTCCCCTTAACAGTGCATGATCACACTGTGTGCCAACATGCCCAACCAAAGCAATGTCTTCATGCACCTGGACATGTTCTCAGAATCCAGCAATGCCTACATCTGCTCAGCATTAGCATGGAAAGTCAGATTAGAACCAACTGTAGACTCTGTCTTCAACTCAGGCTCAACACTGAGTTCACCACAAACATCATGCCTCTTCCACTGGTCTGAGTGACAAATGTCTCCCAGACAGCCACAGGCATCTGCTCACCTCTCCCAGGTGAGCCTTTGAAGTCCAAGCCACCAAGTGGGGAATGTGGGTACCAGACTTCAACCACCAGCATGGTTTCAGTGCCCTGATTCATGCCCGTGGTGGGAGAACACAGCAGCAATCCCCATAAGGGCCACTCTGCCCCAAATTCTCCAGATCCCTACCCAATGGTGTTTACCACACTTAGACTGTATCCCCCAGTCTGAAACCCTAGCACCTCACAACATGACTTATATTTGATAAGGTCCTTAAAAAGGCATTTCAGTGTAGTAAGGAGGTGAGGGCTGTGTTTCCGGTGCCTGGTTAGCTTATACCCAAAATAATTACACAGAAACTGTATTAATTTAACTACTGTTTGGCCCATTAGTTCTAATCTCTTATTGGCTAACTCTCATATATTTGTTTAACCCATTTTTCAATAATCTGTGTGATACCACGAGTCGTGGGTTACCGGGAAAGGTTTAGCGTGTCTGACCTGGGAGCTCTCATGGTGGGCGACTCTCCCTGACTCTTCCTTCTCTATCCCAGAATTCTGTTCTGTCTCTTCCACCCATCTAAGTGCTGCCCTATCAAAAGGCCAAGGCAGTGTCTTTAGTCAACCAATGAAAGCAACACACAAATACAGAAGACCCTCCTACATCATTTCAGATAGTCACTAGGGTCAATCCCCATCCAATTTGACTAGTGTCCTTATAAGAAGAGGAGACTGGGACATGGACACATACAGAGGGACAACATGTGAGAACACGGGAGAAGGTGTCGTCTATAAGCCAAGGGCAGAGGCCTCAAAGAAAGCAACTGGAGACACAGTGGCCTTGGACTCCATCCCCAGAAGCAGACAAAGACAAGTGGCTGTTGTGTAAACAACATGGATGTGATACTTCTTTAGGGTGGTCACTGTAGCTAAACACAACAGCTGACCAGGTTGTTTCAGCCTAGCTTGGAGAGGGGGCATGGGCCTGTAGACCTAGCACTGAGAGACTGAGGCAGGAGGATCATGACTTCCAAACTAGCCTGGACTACACAGAGAGAATCTGTCTCAAAAATAAACAAGTCAAACAAAAACCAAGGTTGGGGGCACCCAAGTGGAAGAGCACTTGCCTGACCTAGGCAAGGGCCTGGATCCATGCGCTGCAGGAAAGAAAAACTTTCAAGCTAAGTAAGTCACACGCTCCCTCCTCTTCCATGACAAACGACCATAAGAGAGAAGATGGACACAT